>JAJMBE010000043.1:0-93971 GCA_030565125.1 Candida pseudoviswanathii | reverse complement strand
TCCAACGACGTCACATGAGCAACTTGTTCTCTGGCAAACTGTGGTCTCAACATGGATCTGCTATGCTTCCAGCCTTCGCCGTCCAAGGTGAAGATCCCATCACCTAACAAAGGTTTAAAAAGAGCGTGTCTCTTGCCCAAAGAAAAGTCGCCAAACTGGGTTGCCAAAATAGCTTTGATATTCTCTGGATCCTTGGTCACGACAATCTTGGTGCCGAAAAGAATACTGACGTAGGTGCCGACGCTTGGGTTCTTGGAGCTGTCAAACTTGTAATCGTTGTACTCTTGAGTTCTGCCCTCTTTCTTGAACTGGAGAGCCTTCCATCCGTTGACGATACCGAAAACGTTGTCGTACAACTGGTTTGTGATTGGAGCAGCACCCAACTGTTTCATCAAGACGCGAGTCTTGCTGTAGGCAATGAGTTGTTTGATGATGTACAACACAGGCACAACGATATACCAATATTCTAGGATTTGTTCAATCATGGTGGTGGTGGTGGTGGTTGTAGAAAGTAGCAGCCAAAAAAGCAACACACCAAAAAAAGTGAAGAAAAAGAAAGACAGCTGGGCTGGCGTATCTTTATATGAGTTGGTGTGTATTTCTGGATAAGGAAACAGGAGCGGAGTAAGACAAAGAGAGAGAAAAGAGAATGCTGTGGGTGGGCAACGCAGCAATGTGACAAATTTATCCGCTCTGTGGATTTCACGGATAAATTTGTTCTTCCCTCAATCGATTTTCCGTGCACGGGTAGCACGACAAGAATAGCCTCCTGGCCCGCATCTCTACCCACCAGTGTCTCAAGCGTTGAGGAGTGTTTCAGGTCGCAGCTTACCTACACTAAATCCCCAATTGGCCAGAACCAGGGTATTGTGTCACATGCCCTTCCACCACCACACACTACCCCTGGGCCGTCTCTTGGCACAGGCGCAGACGGAGTATGTGCTCCCTACACACAAAGTGTGGAGTAGCTTGACGTGCCAAACCTTACACAAAATCAAATCTAATTTATCTCCGCCCCTCCTACACACCTTACATATCCATCTAGATCCTTGTGAAACTTTACAACCACCCCATCGGCAGCACTCATGTTGATCAACGACTTCTTTCTTGGTGGGTACGCCGACCCTGGCCGCAAATCGATTACCCAGTAGGTCTGCGCCAACCTGACTAGCAAATAGCTCGCTTCAATCAAAGTGTACTGCTGCCCCAAACAAGTCCGGGGCCCAGCATTGAACGGCAAGTACTTACACCCCAAGTTCTTCATGCTTGAATCAAACCATCTCTCCGGTTTGAACTCACCAGCATCTGCCCCAAAATACTCTGGGTCCGTCTGCGTGGCAATAGTAATCAACCCAACGGACTGGCCCTTCTGCACCAAAATAGGTTCCTTACCGTCTTTGCCTCCTCCGCGCGGCAACGTCGTGTTGCACGTAGCTGTCTTCATGTTTCGTGGCACCCCCAGGTAGATACGAAGCGTTTCGTTGAGCACCGCCTGAACGTACTTTGAGCTTCTAAGAGAGTCAAAAGTGAGCAAGTCTGGCGACTCCATGCCAAAGTTCGTGTTGACCTCTTCGCGGAGCTTCTCCCAGACGTCTGGGTTCCTAGCGAGCTCCATGATTGTAAACGACATCAACTCCGCCGTGGTGTCGCGGGACGCCATGATCATGCTCAAAGCCTGGTCCCTGATGAACGACTTGTTCGTGGTGTGTCTCGCGAGCTCTTGAACAAACACATACCTGTCCTTGCGTGGGTTCGCAAGGGATTTCTCAACCAAATAGTCGCAGAATGACTGCACGATCTTGTTGCACTTCCTGTATCTCCAATCGTTGATCGCCCAGTACAACCCCGTGAACAACAACCTGACAAACATGTAGTCCTGACACAAGTCCCATGCGTGCGTGAACTCCTTGAAATGGGGGATTTCTTCAGACAAGGCTTCCCCGAATAAAAACTCGGTACTCACTTCCAACCCCAACCTCATGAACTCCTCCTGGATGTCAAAGTAGTCCGGCTTTCCATCAATCCTGCTCTCCAAAGTCTTGAAATGCGGCTCAAACACACCCACTTTGCTAATAATATCCCTGTCAAACATGCTCTTCAACACCTTTCTCGTGGCTTTCCAGTTCTCTCCCTCAAGAGTAAATATCCCCATGCCCAACGACGGTCTCACGGCGCTGGATCGTGTCCCGTAATCGAACTTGTCGAAATCGGAACTCAACAAAACACGGATATTCTCTGGGTCCTTCGTCATGATGAGCTCGTTGCCAAGGACTTTCGACACAAAGGTGTGGACGTGCGGGAACGGAACGAGGTTGAATTGCTCGACGGAGTAATCGATCGAGGTGTGGTTGAGGAGGTGTTTTGACTCGATGATCGTGGCTTGGAGTCCAAACCAGCCTGTGTGCATGTAGTTGACTGGCGGTGAGGCATTGAACTTGTGCATGAGTTGCTTGGTTTGGTGCATCTTGACGAACTTGTTGATAGCGTACAAGATTAGGAAAATAATGTACCAGTAATTGTACAATATTGTAACGACCCTCTCTGAAAGTGACATTGTTGATGGGTTTTGACGAAATAAGCAGTTGAGGTGGTGGTATGTCAGGTCGGCGCCCTCTATATATACCCAATTCGATTGGGTTTTACGAAGAGTCTCCCGACCACTCAGAGTCTCCTAATTATGCATCAGCAATAATCCTATCTCCTTCTTCCTCCCCTTTTTTTGCTATGCTTGATACGTAGCTTATCATTTGCAGTCGGTATAGGCACGATGCATCAACCAAGAGCTTCCCCAAACACCTCCTCCTTTTCGTAAAGACATCAATACCCTTCAAGCCACAAGGAGTGTTGCATAGATTAGCTAAGCGTCGAGAATCGGGAGATATTGACCATCCCAGGACCAAGCAATAACGAGCACCCTTTCACCTAGTTAGCCGTGATGTATCGTCAGATCTTTTCTCGTTACGAGCCCTTCGCACGCACATACACACTCGCCACAACCCGAGACTGACCAAATTTCCGAAGTGCGCTTACGTAAGACAAATAGATGGTGTCCACGCCGAAAGTCACACCCTTTGGGAAGCTGCTAATGGCGTTAATGTATGATGGTAGTAGTTGGGGAGACATTGGGTCTACGTGGATAGGTGAACGGTGTACGACTTGTCGGGAAACAAAAGTGGTACCATAACATTCGTATTTGGATGGTTCGTCGGTTGTTCGTGTTAGGAGCAAAGAGGTAGTTGAGCTTTTAGATCAGTCTACCTCTTGTTACGAATTGCAACTCACGATGGTTGCTTTAGCTTCGAACGACAGTGAAAAAAGTGGAAAATCAATTCCGACAGGGGCCATAGCTGTTCGTTAACCGTTCAGCCCTATGGCACTGCCCCTTGAGTGGGTTCTCTTGTATGAAACGAGTGTGAAATCTTGGTAGATGTCTGATTATCTAGTTTCTGAAACCTCTCATGTGCACATTCCCACGTGAGTGAAAAATCTTTGCCGCCTCCACACGACTTTTTTTCTGTTTGAAGCAATTGATGAGATGGATTTTTTTTTCCCAATGGTTTTGCCATTTGTTTTAGAGTCATCTTTATTTACATAACAAAGGCAACAACCACATACCCTTTATTACCACTATAAAAGAGACCATCAGGTACTTTACCATTGTTATAATTTTTCTCCGTGTCCATTAGACCTAATTTTAAATCCCAGAGAACATGGCTACTAGAACCCAATTTGAGAACTCCAACGAAGTCGGTGTCTTTGCCAACTTGACGAATTCCTACTGTTTAGTGGCAGTCGGCGGTTCGGAGAACTTCTACTCAGCATTTGAGGCCGAGTTAGGCGACGTCATCCCAATAGTGCACACCACCATCGCCGGGACCCGTATCGTGGGGAGAATGACCTCGGGCAACAGAAGAGGGTTGTTGGTTCCTACGCAGACCACGGACCAGGAATTAATGCACTTGAGAAACTCCTTGCCTGACGCCGTCAAGATCCAGAGAGTCGAAGAGAGATTATCTGCTTTAGGTAACGTCATATGCTGCAATGACTACGTTGCGTTGGTGCACCCGGACATCGAGAGGGAGACCGAGGAGTTGATCGCGGATGTGTTGGGCGTTGAGGTGTTCCGCCAGACCATCGCTGGTAATGTGTTGGTGGGCTCGTACTGTGCGTTGAGCAACCAGGGAGGCTTGGTGCATCCGCAGACGTCTATACAGGACCAGGAAGAATTGTCTAGTTTGTTGCAGGTTCCGTTGGTGGCTGGTACTGTGAATAGAGGTAGTTCTGTTGTTGGTGCCGGGATGGTTGTCAACGACTGGCTCAGTGTCACGGGGTTGGACACCACGGCTCCGGAATTGTCTGTCATTGAATCTATCTTTAGATTGCAAGACGCCCAGCCAGACGCTATTGGTGGTAACTTGAGAGATACCTTGATTGAAACATACTCTTAGATATAGGCTAGGAGAGTCTAGTGAAATGTATAGCCAGCTCCAAATGTATTAATAGAGGTAACCACCAATAACCACACTATTACGGCCATGCGGCACGATTTCCTTTTTTGGAAGGGAGCTTCGTTTTTTTGACTGCGGCAAAACCCGTACGGCTTGAAAATACACGTGAGCCATGGAATAACGGTTGAAAGAGCCGGAGAAACTCCGAGAGTCACCCCATATGTCTCTTGAAAAGCAACGGGCCCTGCCGTTACCAGCTCGTTTACGGAATTAACCCGCTGCTCGCACGTGTGATCGTGTGTCACATGGTCCCGAGTCAAAAAAAAACGAGAAAAAAGTATGCCGACGGCACTGCTTGTGGTCAGTTGTGCGATAAAGGAGAAATGGAGCGAAAAATTTTAGATCTCACCAGGTCGATGCTGGGAATACCGTCATTGTCCTCTTTTACATAAATGAACGATAAATTTTCACACCAGAGTATTTTCTAACAACACACGTTTTTCCTTTTCCTTTCTTCTCTTTCTCTTTCTACAAACTACCCCTAACTACTACTCATCAACCATGGTAGCTGAACTCATTGACGGTAAAGCTATTGCTTTAGATCTCCGCACTAGAATCCACGACGAGATCGAACAGTTCCAGGCCAAGCACCTGGACTTCAAGCCCCATTTGAGCATCATCCAGGTCGGCGACCGCCCAGACTCCACCACCTACGTCAAGATGAAGTTGAAAGCCGCGGAGGAAGCCAGCATTGGGTGCGAGATTATCAAATTGCCTGAGGACATCTCCGAGTTTGAATTGTTGAACAAGGTCGAAAAGTTGAACAACTCCTTGGAGGTCGATGGTGTCTTGGTCCAATTGCCCTTGCCTAGTCACATCGACGAAGTCAAAGTCACCAACGCTGTCTTAGCCGACAAAGACGTTGACGGGTTCGGACCATTCAACGTGGGCGAATTGGCCAAGAAAGGCGGTGAACCTTTGTTCTTGCCATGCACTCCAAAGGGGATCATGTATTTGTTGGAGAAATCGGGCGTTGATCTCGAAGGCAAAGACGCTGTTGTTTTAGGAAGATCCGATATTGTCGGTAAACCAATTGCCAACTTGTTGACCAAGGCTAACGCCAACGTCACTGTCGTGCATTCCAAAACCCCATTGGACAAAATCCAACGTTACCTCGGCGACGCAGACATCGTCGTTGCTGCCATTGGCCAACCTGCTTTCGTTAAAGGCGAATGGTTGAAAGAAGGCGCCGTTGTCATTGACGTCGGCACTAACTTCATCCCAGATGCCACCAAGAAATCCGGCCAACGTATGATTGGTGATGTTGAATTCGACGTGGCCAAGAACAAGGTCGCCTTGATCACCCCAGTGCCAGGCGGTGTTGGTCCAATGACCGTTGCCTGTTTGTTGGACAATGTTGTCACCGCCGCCAAGAGACACTACGAGGCCAACAACCAGACCCCAAAGTTCACCAACCCTTTAAAGTTAAACTTGCAAAAACCAGTGCCTTCCGACTTTGAGATCTCCCGTGCCCAACAACCAAAGAGAATCACCCAGGTTGCTGAAGAAGCAGGTATCTTGGACGCCGAATTGGAGCCATTTGGATTCTACAAGGCCAAGGTCTCCTTGGACATCTTGAAGCGTTTGCAACACAAGCAAAACGGTAAGTACGTCTTGGTCACCGGTATCACCCCAACGCCTTTGGGTGAAGGTAAGTCCACCACCACTGTTGGTTTAGCACAAGCCTTGGGTGCACACTTGAACAAGAACGTTTTCGCCAACGTCAGACAGCCATCCATGGGTCCAACCTTCGGTATCAAAGGTGGTGCCGCCGGTGGTGGCTACTCTCAGGTTATCCCTATGGATGAATTCAATATGCACGTCACTGGTGATATCCATGCCATCACCATGGCTAACAACTTGTTAGCTGCCGCCATCGACACCAGAATGTTCCACGAAAACACCCAGAAGGACGGTCCATTGTACAAGAGATTGGTGCCGGAAAAGAAAGGGACCAGGAAATTCACCTCTTCTATGTTGAGAAGATTGAAGAAATTGGGAATCGACAAGACCGATCCAAACGAGTTGACCCCTGAGGAAATCACCCAGTTTGCTAGATTGGACATCGACCCAGAAACCATCACCTGGAGAAGAGTTGTTGATTGTAACGATAGATTCTTGAGAGGCATAACCGTGGGTCAAGCACCAACCGAAAAGGGGTTCACCAGAGCCACTGGATTCGATATCACCGTTGCTTCTGAATGTATGGCTATCTTGGCCTTGGCCAACTCTTTGGAAGACATGAGGGAAAGATTAGGTAGAATGGTCATTGGTTCCTCCAAGGCTGGTGTTCCAATCACTTGTGAGGACATTGGATGTGCCGGTGCCTTGACTGCGTTGTTGAAAGACGCCATCAAGCCAAACATCATGCAGACCTTGGAAGGTACTCCTGTTTTCGTGCACGCTGGTCCATTCGCCAACATCTCCATTGGTGCTTCGTCCATCTTGGCCGACAAGATGGCGTTGAAGTTAGCCGGTACTTCGCCAGACTTGACCCCCGCGGAGAAGAAAGAACAAGAAGGTTACGTCGTCACTGAGGCCGGTTTCGATTTCACCATGGGTGGTGAGAGATTCATCAACATCAAGTGCAGATCCTCCGGTTTGGCTCCCGACGTCATTGTCATTGTCGCCACTGTCCGTGCTTTGAAAGTGCACGGTGGTGGTCCAGAAGTCAAGGCCGGTGCTCCATTGGCCCCAGAATACACCCAGGAGAACGTTGAGTTGTTGAGAGCCGGTTGCTCCAACTTGGCCAAACACATCGCCAACGCCAAGAGCTACGGCTTGCCCGTCGTGGTCGCCATCAACAAGATGTCCTCTGACTCCGACAGAGAACACGAAGTCATCAAAGAAGAAGCCTTGAAAGCAGGTGCCGTCGACGCCATTGTCTCCAACCACTGGGAAGAAGGTGGTAAAGGTGCCGTTGACTTAGCCAAGGGAGTCATGGAAGCCGCCAACGCTCCAGAAAGAGACTTCCACTTCTTGTACGGCTTGGAGCCATCCGTCGAGGACAAGATCTCCGCCATCGCTACTGAGATGTACGGTGCTGGAGAAGTCGAGTTCTTGCCCGAGGCACAGAAGAAGATCGATCTTTATACCAAGCAAGGGTTCGGCAAGTTGCCCGTGTGTATCGCCAAGACACAGTACTCGTTGTCCCACGACGCGTCCTTGAAAGGTGTGCCTACGGGATTCAAGTTCCCTATCCGTGACGTCAGAGCTTCTATTGGTGCAGGATACTTGTATGCTTTGGCCGCGGAGATCCAAACGATCCCCGGTTTGCCTACCCACTGTGGATTCATGAATGTCGAAGTTAACGAAGACGGCGAGATTGACGGGTTGTTCTAGAATCCTCCTCCTCCACACCTCGCCATACAGAAAACTCTTAAAAAATTATAGAAACATTTGTAAATACTTGCTAAAAAATACAAGTTTTGTGATTATCTAGGATCCTATGTACATCGTAAACTCATTTCTTCTCTTTATCCAGCTCGTCAAAAAACGTCTTGTTCTTCTCCAAGCGCCTCTGCAACGACTCCAACCCCTTCTGGTCCTCCGCAGAGAAGTTCTTCTCGGGGTCAACCACAGCCTCAAACTTCTGCCGTAACTCAGACCATGACTTCGGTTGCTGTGCTTCTTCTTCCATCGCCGCTTGGTCTATCTTTATGTCCTCTCTCAAGTTGCCATCCTTCCGTAATTGTTCACTAGGTTTCCATAGGTGTTAGTAGCGGGGCTTGATGGATGTATGTGGGTGGGATCCGTGGTACATACATGACTATGGGTTTCCAGAAATTCACGCCAAAGTATACTGATGTGACAATGGCCACGGATGCAATCACTAGCTTGCCTCCTCTGCTTGACATGCTTGGTTGATGTGTGGTTGGTTTGTTCCTGAGATTTCGTTTCTATGGAGAAATTTTTCCAGCGAGGAATGGTAAGTGTGAGTCGCGAAGTCTCACGAAACGCTGTTTTATTTAAATCCGAACGATACACACAAGCTTCTACAAAACTGACCACTTAATCCCCGTCACCGTTTCTAGTCTCTTTAAGATCTCGCTCATTGGAGTGAACAAACCAAACTGCTTCACCTGACCGTCGTAACTGTGCAACATCCCAAGTACACCCAACCCGCTGCCGTCTTCTAGCTTAGTCAACAACCAGGACCCGGAATCTCCACCCGATGCAAAAGTCGTCTCCAGCGACACGACAAACTCCAGCGAGTTTATCTGACCGTCCATCCAGTACACGATCTTGATCCCGTTGAGACACCCACGGGTGTATTTGGTGGTGGCTCCCATCTTGAACGTCTCTAATCCATAGTAGTTGTTGTTGATGGTGGAATCGTAGTTGGAGATCTCGGAGTCTACATCGTGGATATCGGTGCGCACAACCTTAGGAGCGTACCTCTTCAAATCTAGCACCTTCTTGACGTATAGGTTGTCAAACATCAACGCTGGGTCGTACTCGTTGAACGGTACGTCGTCTCCGAGGTAGTTGCAATCACATTTCAAGTTCTTATTTAGTTTGATGATCGCAAGATCCGACAACTTCTTCTCCACGACCCCACTGACTTGGTTTACTTCGTCGTTCTCGCCCACCGTCAACAACGTACGCTCACCCCAGATAATTTGCCCGAATCTTGTCTTTGGCAAGTTGCGAACTTCATCTGGAGAGATCTTCTTCAATGGGAACATGCTCTCCAACTGTTGGAGCATGGCGCCGAATGCAGCTTTGGAGTCTTTGGCGTTGTTATGGAGACTCTTGTGGTATTGCTGAGTCAATGCGTCTTTGTACAACGATATCAAAACTGACGAGGGCGATGACACGTTGGGGTAGTTTTCTGGGTCTTCGGAATCTAAACACACATGCCCACAACTTACTGCAAACTTGGCGTTGGCATACGACTTCAAATGCGGCTGTTTCTCTAAATCAATGATCGGGTAGATGTATCCACCCACTGTTCCCGATGTCCGTGTGGCTTTCTCGATAGATAGCGACATCGACATCGGTATTTGCTCGCCTTCTGTCGGCACTCTAAATGGGAGTTTGAACTTTTGTGCTGGTGGTGGTGGCATCGGTATGGATTCCTCTTTGGAGCTGGCCAACTCTATCTGGTCCTTCATCAAGATGATGTGTATCTCTTCGTACAACCCTTGTAGTCCTTGGATCAAGTTATAATGGTACTCTTTAGGGTCTGGGTAACCAAAATACAAACACAATATGTTCAAGTCTTTGGATATGCCTCTTGTGATTGGAGCGATGAACGCGCCATTCTGTTCCTTCATGGAAAGACTGCTCTGAGAAATTCTGTCCATGATCTTAATCAACACATCTTCATGGGGCAACAGACTTTGTCGATTGGTTCCAATAGCATAGTTCTTGGGTTTCACCACTTCCTCCGGATTCGTGCCCGTCTGCTGATCAAGATCGGCGTGGTTCAACACCATGGCAAAATCGTTGAAATTCTTAACCAACAACAACTTTAACTTGATGTACACTTCGTCTCGCAAAAGGTTGTCGTACATGTGGAGGTAGATCTTTAAGATCTTTCTCACCGACGACGAGTTGTACGCCGTGAAGCTGAAATCGGTATTCGACGGCTCGTGGACTTTCGCCTTCTCAATGAAAACAATAAACTTTTTCAAACAGTCGATGGTGTTTATGACGGCGGTGGACAAGTTTATGGTGGAGTTGTTGAACTGGTTCACCACATAGCTCAAATCCTGAGACAACTGCTTCAAGTTGTCCCGGATCAAGTCTTCCAAGTTTTGGTGTTCGTTCTCCTCCAAGATGTTCAAGATTTGCAACGGTTGTGAAGCAACAAAGTCCAATTTTCTTTTGGCCGAAACATCACTTCTGTACGACGACTGGTTAGTCGAGTATGACTGTCTGCTGGAAAACACAGAGTCTTGGATAGTGGAACCCTTGGTGGAGCTGGCCATCTTGGTACTGTTCAGAATAGTTGGGTTCAAGTTCAAATGCATCATATCGTACTGGCTCGAGTTCACCGACTGGCCGTCGCCCCTCTGGTTGAACATCGGTCTTAGTTCTTTTATGGAGTCATGAGACTCACCTGACTGGTTACTCACCGTCGGGGCCAAATCTGCCGTAAACGATGCCGACGATCCTGCCTGTGGTTGGACATCGTCGTTTTTACCAGTGCTTGAGGTGGACGTCTTGCGCGCGGAGGACCTTGACAAGAATCTTTTCATCGACATGGCTGTTGCTGGTAGGGTCTGGTTGACGAAATATTACCTTTCGAAGTATACGACCAAACCCCAAGGGCGCTATTTTTTTCCTTTACTGTTTTGTTAGTGACATGGCGTAATGAGACACAAAGATTTCTCTGTCCCCTGGGCAGCGCAAAAGTACACGACCGAATCGGCTATTGGAGTTGGGCCGCAAAGGAAGTGGTGGGTGGTAGGTAGAGTGGAGTGGTACGGGATAGGGAAAGAGATGGTGGGTTAGATTGGTGGTTAGAAGATACAACAGAGAAACCAAAAAATAATCAGTGTCAGTTTCATTGAAGAACCAACTTGTTGCAAGCTATGGCTGCAGCTCTAGCCTGTGGTGACAGGAACTCCTGATCTCTGAAACACTAGCAGACTCTCCTAGGCGTATTCTGAATTTCCTCCTGGCTGTCTGATCTCCAAAGTGGTGAAAATTTGCCAGCCCATTCTTGGCTGTCTGGGTGTGTTGCAAAAAAATTCAAAAACAGCAAATTGCCAACACCAGACAAAGCAAACAGCCCAGTCAAACACCTATATGAAAGACAGAATACTTTTCCTAATCGAGTCGGTCATTTACAAAGACTTGATTTGTTTGCAACCATCTAGTGGTGGTTCTCGGGTGGAACTCCCAATTGTGGTTAGCACCCAAGCCTTACGTCATGTATTGCAAACGCTTTTGCTGTTCAAGCAGGCGAGGATATCAGCATCTAAAGAGTCTACAATAAAGTGCCGGCGCAACTTCGTGGGCTCCTTCTGGGAGGTGGCAATTGATGATTGCCATGCTTCGGTTGTTGAATCAATTTTGGCTTGCCAAATGTCAATTGAGAAGATCCGCTTCAAGGGATCAATATTGAATAGCGCTCAATTGAAAGGAGATTACTCCAATGGTTTGATCACTTGCTGTCCTGAAAACCTCGCCGAGTTCATCAAGTTGGTACTCACATGCCCAACTCACGAGTCAATTGACGTCTTTCCCATCGAATCAACCAGCCAACTGATGCCCTTGAGCAAAGTGGTGTCCACCCCCAGTGAGCCTTCCTACGTTACAACCACCATGAACCTCCGGGAACGACAAGTATCGGCTATTCTAGGACCCAATGGCGACACATTGAACTCGATCAGGTTCCAATCAAAGTGCTGGATCAAGGTGTTCTCCCCGGGAAACAAGCCCCAATGGAAACCCTCCAAAAACAACCTCCAGAAAATCCAAATCACTGGTGCCAGAGAAAACATAGGAATTGCCATGGTGGAGATCAATCGAATCTGTGGCATGGCCAGGTGAATCAATGTCCGGGTAATACTCCCCTCCTGCATACAGCCTGCACATCTTACAGTATTTTTTTCTTCCTAATTGCTTTTAGCCTTCTTTTTTTTTCCACTATTATTTTCAGCTGGCCCGTATGGGCATTCCTCTCTCTCTCTGAGCTGTGCTTCGCAGAAAAATTTTTCACCATCCATCATAAAAATTTCAATTCCCTTTTTTTCTTTCTTCCTTTCTTTTCCTCCTTTTCTTTCCCATCTTTAACAACCTACACTTACATATATACAAAATGGCTGACGGTGTTTTCCAAGGTGCTATCGGTATCGATTTAGGTACTACTTACTCATGTGTTGCTACTTACGACTCTGCAGTTGAAATTATTGCCAACGAACAAGGTAACAGAGTCACTCCATCTTTTGTCGCTTTCACTAGTGAAGAAAGATTGATTGGTGACGCTGCTAAGAACCAAGCTGCTTTGAACCCAAAGAACACTGTTTTCGATGCCAAGCGTTTGATTGGTAGAGCTTTCGACGACGAAGCCGTCCAAAAGGATATCAAGTCTTGGCCATTCAAGGTTGTTGACAACAACGGCCAACCACAAATTGAAGTTGAATACTTGGACGAAACCAAGACCTTCTCTCCACAAGAAATCTCCTCCATGGTCTTGACCAAGATGAAGGAAATTGCTGAAGCCAAGATTGGTAAGAAAGTCGAAAAGGCTGTCATCACCGTCCCAGCTTACTTCAACGATGCTCAAAGACAAGCTACCAAAGATGCTGGTGCCATTGCTGGTTTGAACGTCTTGAGAATCATCAACGAACCAACTGCCGCTGCCATTGCCTACGGTTTGGGTGCTGGTAAGTCCGAAAAAGAAAGACACGTCTTGATCTTCGATTTGGGTGGTGGTACTTTCGATGTCTCCTTGTTGAACATTACTGGTGGTGTCTTCACCGTCAAGGCTACCGCTGGTGACACTCACTTGGGTGGTCAAGATTTCGATACCAACTTGTTGGAACACTTCAAGAAGGAATTCAACAAGAAGACCGGTTTGGACATTTCTGGCGACGCCAGAGCTTTGAGAAGATTGAGAACCGCTTGTGAAAGAGCCAAGAGATCCTTGTCTTCTGGTACCCAAACTACCGTTGAAATCGACTCCTTGTTTGAAGGTGAAGACTTCTCTGCTAACATCACCAGAGCCAGATTCGAAGACATCAACTCTGCTTTGTTCAAGTCCACTTTGGAACCAGTTGAACAAGTCTTGAAGGATGCCAAGATTGGTAAGACCCAAGTTGACGAAGTTGTCTTGGTTGGTGGTTCCACCAGAATTCCAAAGGTCCAAAAGTTGTTGTCCGACTTCTTTGACGGTAAGCAATTGGAAAAGTCTATCAACCCAGATGAAGCCGTTGCTTACGGTGCCGCCGTCCAAGGTGCTATCTTGACCGGTCAATCCACCAACGAAGACACCAAGGACTTGTTGTTGTTGGATGTCATCCCATTGTCCCTCGGTGTTGCTATGCAAGGTAACGTCTTTGCTCCAGTTGTCCCAAGAAACACCACCGTCCCAACCATCAAGAGAAGAACCTTCACCACCGTTGCCGACCACCAAACCACTGTGCAATTCCCAGTCTACCAAGGTGAACGTGTCAACTGTTCTGAAAACACCTTGTTGGGTGAGTTCGACTTGAAGAACATCCCACCAATGCAAGCCGGTGAACCAGTCTTGGAAGCCATCTTCGAAGTTGATGCTAACGGTATCTTGAAGGTTACTGCCGTTGAAAAATCTACTGGTAGATCCGCTAACATCACCATCTCCAACTCCATTGGTAGATTGTCCACCGAAGAAATCGAAAAGATGATCTCTGACGCTGAAAAATTCAAGTCCTCCGATGACGCTTTCGCTAAGAGACACGAACAAAAGCAAAAGTTGGAAGCTTACGTTGCCTCTGTTGAATCTACCGTCACCGACCCAGTCTTGTCTGCTAAGTTGAAGAAATCCGCCAAGGACAAGATCGAAGGTGCTTTGTCTGACGCTTTGCAAACCTTGGAAATTGAAGAATCCACTGCTGACGATTACAGAAAGGCTGAATTGGCCTTGAAGAGAGCTGTTACTAAGGGTATGGCCACTCGTTAAGCAACCTAATGCCCCGGGAAGTTAAAGAGATAAAGAGAAAGAAAGAAAAAAATGAATGAAAGAAAAAAACCATGCTTACATAACGTTTGTTCTTGTGTCTGTGTATATTTAATATAGTCATCTTCTAATAAAATTTAAAAAATTTTAAAACTATCAAATAACTATGTTTATTCGTCTAGTATGTAGTTTCCCAACTTGTCCATCTTGAGCTTCTTATCACCAGCAGATAAGGCAGCAATGATCTTCTCATTCTCTTCAGCGTGTGCTTCCTCATTCTCAAAGCCTTCCTCTTCCTCCTCCTCCTCTTCTTCGTAATCTTCTTCGTCTTCTTCATCATCCCCCTCCTCATCATCTATCTCGGAAAGATCATCATCTTCGTCAGTGGTTATTCTCATACCCATGACAGCCTTCTCCAAGTCTTTGTCTTCCCTATTCCCTGTCTTCTTCTTGGCATATCCAGACGCCTGAACCTCAACATCCAAACTCTTCTCCCTCACGACATCACGCTTGAAGTTAGGGTATGCGTACTTATACCCATCTCCGTACCCGTCAGTGTCAAACATAGTGGGATCGTGTTCTGGGTTGTACTTGAACTTCTTGCTGAAAAAGTCTCTGATTCCTTGGACATCACGATCAAAGTACTCCTTAGCGTCCGGGTGCTCAATGGACACACACTGTGGGAAATCAATAACGACAAAATCGTACTCGTAGTTCGTGGCGTCGTCTCGGATAATAATGTTGAACTCGTTGAAATCACAATGTATCAACCCTGCTTTGGCCAACCTGACGATAAAGTTCATCAAGTCCGAATAAAGCTTCTTGTAGTTCTTGTGCTGCCTCAAGTGCTTCATGGGTATACCTTTGATCCACTCCATCATGACACAGTGTCTCGAGTAGTCGAATGGCTGCGGCACATTGAACCCGTTGTTGTATAACACTTCCATGAACTGGTACTCTTTCGCAGCTGCTAATCTCGACAAGTACATCCAGTTCGACGTTTGTTTGTTCTTCAAATAGTCACGATTGTTCTTAACTGTTTTGAACGACGTTCTTCCCAATCGGTGGATCTTCATGACTTTCTGAACCCCCTGGGGGTCACTCACGGAATAGATATCGGATTCTTTACCAACTCCAATGGTGGTGCCCACCGAGTACAACGTGTCTCTATTGAGCATGCTTTTCAACGCAAGGTAGTCGTACCCGTTGTACGTCAACCGGAAACCGTCATATTTGGCGTTTCTCAAACGGGAAATCAACTTCAACTTGGCAATATCCCCGATAGCTCTGTTGGTAGCTGATGGGGACTTCAAACCTCCAATGGAGTGGATCATTTGCGTAGGCACGAGCTCGTGGTTACGCGAACCGAGCTCTATGGCTTGTAAGACTCTGAAGTCGTCTGAGGTCAAGTACCTCATGTGAGAAGTGTCCAATTTCATCGTGGATTAGTTGGTTGTCTTGACTATGTGTTTGAAAAAGAAAGGTTTGAGTTCATCTCATCAGATCGTGAAAAAAAAAATCCCTGCGATTATACCGCACCGTCAGCTCGCCGCAACTTTGTTTCCTGGCGACCTAATGATACCACCACGATCGTCGACGAACCGACGAATACCACGGGGCCGTGTTTCGTACTCCCGCAACAAATGGAGCAAGGAGAAGAAGACAAAGGAGTCAAAGCCTAAGAAGGACAAAGAAGAAGAGACCATCACGCGAGCGGCCACCATCGGAGGCAGCCACAACGAGTTTAATTTCGTCGACACAGTATCTTCCCAGCCATCGTACTCCTGGACAGACTTGACGCCGACACCGTTGGGGCTCGCCAAGATCGAACCACTGACCAAGAACACCATTACGTCCTTGAAGCAGCTATGTGCTTTGGAATTGACGAGAAACGTACGGCTAATTGACTGGAAGCTACTTGACGCGGCACCGTGGTCGATATGGAAACTCGTCTGGCTCAACATTCTCAAGTTCGGACAGGACTCGCCGGGCATTTATGGTAAATTCGCAAAGAGGTTTCACGACCAGCCATCGTTCAAATGTCACAGGTTGCCCATCGGCAAGAACGACACCCGTAGCGAGTTGGTTCTCGCGAGCGGCATCCCTGGCAACAGATTACACCGGTTTGAGACCATCTTCAAGAACGTCTACTTTGACGACATGATACGGTTTCTTAATCTATGGAGCCCGTTAGTTATTCTAGACCTATCGTTGGTGAAGGTCCCGCGGGACGACTACTTCACCATCTTCGGCATCCGCGACCTCGTTGCGTTGAACCTATGCAACCACGAGATCGACAACACGTTCGTGGGGGCGCTCTGCTCCAGCATGAGGAGCGGCAAGTTGTCGAAGTTGAAAGTGCTCAAGATTAACAACACCAGAATCACGCAATCGGGACTCCTTGACTTGTTTAGACTAAGTCAGTCGCGCGGTGGGTTGTCTTGCGTTGAGGCAGATGTCTCTGTTCCGTTGGGCAGGAACGACTATGTTGTGGGCACGAGGTGGATGAAGTTGGACAAGAAGCAAAACACGTTGGTGAATAAGCTTCCGTTGGGGTTGAAGATGAATACGTTGATACGAAATGAGATCATCACTCCAGATAGTGTCAACTTGGCAGAGGACATGATATTGGACATCATGATGGTTGATGATATAGCCAATGATTCATACACTTCGCTGGTGCGTATTGACGATGCCTGGGAATCGAGAACCAAAGCAGGTGGCAGGGTTTACTTTGGCGAGACGTTTGTGCTAAACCGACAAACTCACATAGAGGAAGAGAAGGTGGTACACAAGCCGCAACCACCACGCAAGAAACAGAAACGAGTTCAGTTGAATGCAAAGGACTTCTTTTGTATATAAATAAACTACGCAATGCACGGAAATACAAAAACTACTGAGGAGGCTTTCCACCGTTTAACAAAGCCAACAAGCCTTTACCTTGTTCGTTGGTTCCTTGAGATGCGCCAAAAAGACCATCTAGAGTCTCGCCCGGCTTCAAGATCTTCATTTTCTTTGGTTGTTCCAGTAATGGTGGTGACAGTTCTTGTTGGAGGAACGTTGAGTCTTGCTGGGTGCTCAACGGATCAATCAAATGGTCGACATCTTCTTCATCACTAGCAATGTCAAAGTTTCTGTAAGTCTTATCGAGGAACTGGTCTCCAAACTGGTAGCCGTCCTGGTAGTCCTCGAAATCTTCAAAGTTCTCGAAATTGTCGAAATCCTCTGGAATTTGTTGCTGCGGTGGCTGTTCCTGTTGAATAGTGGATTCTGGAGCAGGTGGGACGTGCGGAGATGCAACGGTGCTTGGGGATCTGGTCTTGTTTAAAAGCTCAAGCAATTGGCTGCTTCTTCTGTTTGCATTGGGATCGGCGTGCGTTTGTGGGGTTGCCCATATATCTAAAGCTGGTGGGGATGTCACTGAGTTCGTTCCTGTTGCAAAATTACTCAAGTCAAACTGCTTGCCATTTGGTGTGTTTATACTGCTTGAGCCCCACATATCAGCAGTTGGTGAGAGACTTGGATGTCTTTGTTGGCCATTGTTTCTTTGGAGTAATCCCAATAACTGATTTGAAGCATTTCCCTGTGTGGGCTCTGGCTGGTGTTGTTGACCCAAATTCAAAGGTGCAGAAGGTTGGGATTCTGGGTGCAATGCACTGAGAATGACATTCTTGGCACCTTCGTTGTCGTCCTTCTTCTTGTCAAGCAATTTCAAGAGTTGGTTTGCCGATGAGTGGTTGGCAGTGGTAGGTTTTTCTTTTGTTGTAGATTCTCCTTGCTGCCTGTCGTTGCTGAGAGTATTCAGTATCGATGGGTCTTGGTTGGTAGTTTCCTGTGGAGATTTGTGAAGCAACCCCAAAAGCTCGTTGGATGCAGATGACTCTGGTTGCGGGCTCTCTTTCTTATGACCGAGCAAGTTCAACAAGTCGGCAGAAGCTTTGTTGTCAGATCTCTTTAACAATTTGATCTTCTTACCAGAAGCCACTGGTTGGTTCTGGTGTTGTCTAATTGACTCTTCAATTTCGTTAGATGCCTCTTGGTGGTGGTTGACTAATGGACTGGCACTTGATGAGTGGATGTCAGGCGTTGGTGATTTTTGCTTAGGTTCTTTCTTCTCCTTGGGTTGTTTCCTGGGGAAAACGCTCAACAAATGTTCAGCTCTTGATCTGATGTTGCCATCTTCGACTGGCTTCTTCTGCTTCGAATGCTCCTCGTCTTTCTTCTTGTCGGACTTGGTAGTCAAGATTGATAGCAATTCCTTAGAATTGGTCTTTGGTTTCTGGAATGTTTGTGGATTTGGTGGCTGTTGGTCTTGGTAGTGTGGGTACGCCCCAGGATGTGGAGGCAAGAACTGAGGTGGAGCAAATGTCATTGGGTTGAAAAATGGTTGATTATAGAATGGGAATGCAGCATGAGCGCCCGCAAAGAATGGGATTTGATTATGTAGATGCTGTGGCACTGGCACGCTAAACATTGGTTGAGCTGGTTGATTGCTACCCAACGCTTGCGATGAAGTCGAAGGTGACTGAGCATCCTTCTGTCCAACCTTTTGCAAAATATTCAACAACTCTCTGCCGGCATCCACATTCTCGACAGGCTTGTTGAGTCCCAACAAATCCTTCAACTTCAATTCGACTTGCAACATAATCTCCTCTTCGTTCAACACACCCTTGTTCTTGTTGATCCATTTCATCATTGGCTTGAAGACGGTTCCGACAATAAAGAATGTGTTTGGGTTGGTCTTGATCTTCTTTTGGATGGCTTTTATGTCAAACCACTGAATCTGCGAGATTTCGTATTTCGGGGTCTCGAAAACAGTATCTTCCGGCACGTTCTTGACCAAGTAAATCTTGTAATTCTTCCCCTTGATATTTCTTTCAACACAGTCGTTCTCGTTGATTAAATGTCGGCAGTTAAACCCAGTTTCTTCCTCGACTTCTCTAATGGCACAGTCAATATCCGACTCGTCTTTCGAGATCTTGCCTCTGGGGAACGACCAACTGTTGGACTCCGTACCCTTGACTAAGACAACCTTATTCAAGTTCTTGTTAAACAATGCAACACCTCTAACAGGTATAGTGGATTTGTATTTACCAAACTTTGATAACGCTTCCTTGGGGTCACCCCATTGCCACACAATCGGGCATTTCTCCAATATCTTTGCGCAAAATGTCTTCATTTTCATGGGTGGTAACTCGGGATTCAATTGACGGGAAAAATCGGTATAGAACCATTGGGCTTCTTCTATCTGGAACATGATTCTTTCAATTGAAGACAAATCTTCTTCGGGCACGTTCACCACGAACCTGACTAGTAAGTCTTCCAATACTCGATCTAGACTCTGGTTGGCTAGACCGTCACGCAATTGTATCGACATGTTTTTGTTCTTCTGTATATAATGATGTCAGATGCTATAAGGATAGTATTAAACGTGGTTGTATGATCCTGTGCTGTTGTTGTTGTAAGTGGCTGCTGTATGATCATTCAACTTTTCTCTGGTTTTTTTCTTCCCTTCTCTCTCTATTGTTGTCCAGCAAATCGGGCAGTGGTGCACGACCCCGCTTGAGAGAACACTTCCCAAAGAAACGGGTTCGAAAATTTCACGAACCAGCATGAGACACACGCCGGGAACCAGACAACAAGAGTGATACCATGCAAAGACTGTGTATTAGATGCTTTTCAGTGTGCAGCGTACTTCGACAGAAGTCGCAACCGGGTTTTGTCAACACCTTCAAGGCTACCATCGAGAAAGCACAAGAGAAATCATTCAACATAGTCAGACCTTTTGGGTTGCCGAAACCAGTTTTATTGAATCACAAGTTATCAGATACCTATTCCATTAGAAACATATTCCAGGAATTGTTTGGAGAGAAGGCCAAAGAAAGACGGCAAAAACAATTGGACTATGATTTGAAACACTCGCCTATTTTTGAATTGAAGTCGTTCCGTAACACCAACGGCAAGATATTCACGCCTCCCATATCGTACTTCAAAGCAGACAAGTCATTATACTTCCCAGACTTTATTGCCAAGACATTGACTGGAGACCTGAGAAGTTTCTACGAAGCATTGGGCGAGAAGGTTAGCATTGTCAGATTGTTCTCGACGGTTGCTGGGGAAAAGTGTACCGACACGTATTATGAAGTCGACGGCAAGAAGTTGTACTCGAAGGATTACGACACGTTTGTCAAGGAGCACCCTAAGGCGCAGATCATAGATGTGAACATGCCACAGGGTTGGGCTAAAGGGTTTATCTTGAACTTGGTGGCGGGGAATATTAGAAAGACGTTGAACTTTAACGAGTCGAGATACGCCAACTACTTCATGTTGCCTAGCCACATGATGTCTGGTGAGATTAGAGAGCAATTGCACTGTGACAATCAAACCACTGGGTATATCTACCTCATTGACACCATGGGAAGAATCAGATGGGCTACAAGTGGGTACGCCAATCCAACAGAATTGGCATTGATGTGGAAGGTTGTGAAAGGATTAGAGAAGGAGATAGGAACTCAGTAGTCATTGTACATAGTTTTGGATACAAAAGGTTTAACAGAAGTGATTTTGCAGTCACCAGTGGTAATTCTTGGCCATACTGCACGACACCCAACCCATCGCAGATACAAAATCGGCCAGAAAAAGACTTCCTACACAACACGATGCTTTTTCTTTCTAATAACAACCACCAAACCAAAAACGTATGTTCAACAATCTATCAAGATACGATACATCCACTACGTTTAGACCTATTGATGATGAACTTTTCAATTGGGAATCTCTCTGACATTAATCCAAAATACAAACCCATGGAGAAAACCAATTAATTGATATCTGATCCCAATAGGACATCCCCAGAGAAGTGGATGGCTATCATAACAGACAACCGTTATACTAACAAGCACTAAGTCCTTACCAAGTGCATTGCTAACCCCCGTAGAGTCTCTCTCTCTCTCTCTCTCTCTCAAACAACAACAACTGCTATTTCATGTGTTAGCACATGAATAGCAGTCTCGTTAAATCTCCTTAGGGCTATAACCCTAACCCATAGTAATATTTGTTCGCGTGCAGAATGCGTGCAGATGGCACCAAAAAAATTACTTCCCTAGGCGGTGAGTGAGTGCGAGTCGTAATACCCGCACACCTCAAAATTTTTCACCAGTATACAAACTTGCTTGGAGAGCTCCTCTTTCTACCAAGGTCAACCGTTTACGTCTCAGCAAGTACCCAAGATGTCTGCCCCAATCAACAAGGAAAAGGTCGAACAAGAGGCCGAACAGATCCACAAGATTAGAATCACCTTGACCTCCACCCAGGTCAAGCAGTTGGAAAACGTCTCCGAAAACATCATAAGAAACGCCAACCAGTTCGGCGTCGCCAAAAAAGGTCCAGTCAGACTCCCAACCAAAGTGTTGAAGATCACTACTAGAAAGACACCAAACGGTGAAGGTTCCAAGACCTGGGACCAATACGAAATGAGAATCCACAAAAGATACTTGGACTTGCAAGCCCCAGCTTCTACCGTCAAGAGAATCACCCAAATCACTATCTTGCCAGGTGTTGATGTCGAAGTTACCATTGCTGCTTAGTCTGTTTTGCATAGGCTATTTAAATACATAATGTTCTATATTGTACTTATTAGATCTTGGGAAAGTTTACTTGTAGGTGGTGGGAATCACGTGAAGGAGTCAATGGAGTATCCAAGCATAGCAAGCACCAGCTGCATACCATCTCTTACACAGGAACCGTTGCAAAGGTTTCGTTCAACTGGAGTGTTGCGGTCGATTGCAGCTTCCTCATAGTCACGCTGTGAATGTAGTCAGCGAGTCGAACAACCAATTGCAGTGGGAGCCATTCTAAAGCTCATGCCTGGATTATCTGAGTGCCAAGAGTCGGCTCCTCTGGGTTCGTCGATAACCACGCTTTGGTTGGACCCAAAAACCCCAGGGCAGATAATTTTGATCCGTGTTTGCGAAGCTGGTCCATGGTGACAGAGAGAGCTAGTCAACATGTCAGTGTTCTCAAAAAGAGAGCAAGTAGTCGACAGTCTGCTGTTAGATCATGGTAACAAGGACTTCAAAGTATCCCTCACGTAGTCGTTGCAGTAGGAACTGCATTCCTCCCAGCCCATCTGTATTGATCAGCACTCGCCAAGTTGGACTTGGTTGGAAGTTGCCATGCGGAGAACTCTAATACCAGAGCAATGGGGAGTGCTCCTTGAATAAACATTCAGTGTTGTTATCAGAGTAATTTCAACTTCTAAAAGAGTTGTGTATATTATAAATTCAAAAAATTTTTGCAACCAATCGTGAAGAAAAACTTGATGCTTCAGATAACCGACCTTATAACAACAATTCATCTAGAACTGTAACTTACATTAGGACAATGACAAAGCTCATAAACATCCACTAATGCTAATACTTTCTATAAAAGAAACATGATCAGCCATGAGTGGTTTGTTAGAACAATACTTTTTCTGATTTATCACGTGACCACCACAATTAATCCATCGAAAAACGCTACAAAGTCACGGCAAACCTTTGTTTGCTCTTTCAAATGTATTAGACCGAACTAGAACATTGTTAGAGTTTTAAACGGTTGTCACTTTGATGCTGCTTCTAACGGCAAACGCTCTGTCAAGTGTCCAAATGCTATCGCTCAACTCACCTATATCCCTCACATCCTTGAAACACTAACATACTACATCCATCAGGGCTTACTTCATACCGTATTCCTTCCCTTGCTCCACCCTGTCACCAATGACTGTAAGATAGTTGCAAACTTGAGAGGAAATGTAAGAGTCGTGCACAAATGTCAAAACGAGTCACTCAGCCAATGAATGACTTACTTTAATCAATCCAACAAAAACCACCTGCGAGATAACCAGAAAAGCAACAAACAAAAAAATCACAGCAGAGATTGCCAGACAGCCACCACTACCACCAGCACCACTACCTTCATTACGAAAGGGTCCCCACAGTTGCACATATTCAACAACAACAACAACAACAACAACAACTGACAAGAGTGTTTCACCACACGACATTACCATTCTGCACATATAACTATTCACCCTTTGCCACACCATGTCGTTTTCCCTGCCAAAGCTTTTGTACCTCACAAACAAGCAATTCCAGAGCATAAGCAAGCGATTATTGTCGCAGTCGGCCAAACCATCATATAGCGCCACCAAAGCGTTATTAAACTCGTCGAACTCGGCCATCAAAACCCAATCAACGCCAAAGAAACACCAGCACAAGAAATCCGTGGCCCTAGTGTCTGGCGTCATAATAGTGGGATCATACATTATATTCAACCAATCCAACTACTTCAACTTGGATACCTTACCCCTGAACTTACCGCCTCCACAGCAGACCAAGAAGTTCCTACAAGAGAACAGCACGCAGCAAAAGTATTACAGCACATCCACAAACTCGTTGCACCAGAAGGACAGCATAAGTCACCAGCAACACAAGGAAGGTATTTTCTTGCTCAATGAAGAGCAGGTCAGCACGAAATTGCGCCAGTACGAAGAAAGTTACCTGGTTAATAGAGGTAAAGGTGTGACGAGATACGATATTTGCCAGTTGCCTTCGAATTCGCCCATTGAGGATGACAGAGCAGAAGAGATTGTACAGGTTCCTATATTGCAAGACAACAACATCAAGACTTCGACGGACTGGATGTTTTTCGGGGTTTTCGACGGACACGGTGGATGGACCACGTCTTCTAAATTGAGAGACCAGTTGATTGGGTGCGTGATAAACGAGTTGGGGACGATTTACAGACCAGTACAGGGCGAGGATAACTTGAGATACGTGCCCAATAGCGCTACTATAGACCAAGCCATCAAGAATGGGTTCTTGAAGTTGGACCACGAAATAGTCAATACGAACATTGAGAAATTGTTAACTGAGGGCAACAAGGCCAAGGCGGCTGAGTTGTTGATGCCCGCATTGTCAGGATCGTGTGCATTATTGGGGTTCTATGATACCAACTCGCAGATGTTGAAAGTCGCTGTTACTGGTGATTCCAGAGCCATTTTGGGATCCTTCAAGGATAACCAATGGACTGTGCGCCAATTGAGTATTGACCAGACTGGGTCCAGCCCTTCCGAAGTCGCGCGTATTATTAGCGAGCACCCGAACGAGCCTAAGGTTATCAGAAACGGCAGAGTGTTGGGCAGTCTAGAGCCAACGCGAGCATTTGGTGATTGCCGTTACAAGTTGCCAGCTCTGATCCAGGAAAGAATCTACAAGCAGTTTTTTGGCAGACCGTTGCCCAACCAGTTGAAGTCCCCACCGTATGTGACTGCAGAGCCCATCATCACCACAACCAAGATCAACCCTAGCGATCACGACTTTTTAGTCATGGCATCGGATGGGTTGTATGAGATGTTGACTAATGAGGAAATTGTCGGATTAGTGGTTAAGTGGATGGAAAAAGCGGACATGATCAAACCAAGGAAATCGTGGTTTGGGTTCGGAAATGCTGATGGTAAATTGCCTGCGGTTCAGGACATCACCAATGACAAGGCGCTGAAAAAACCTTTACAGAACAAGTTGGGCAGCGGATTTTTATTGGAAGACAACAATGTTTCCACGCACTTGATCAGGAATGCGTTATCCAACGGCGGGTCCAGAGAGCAGACGTCGATGTTGATCTCCATCCCCAACCCTGTTTCCAGAAGGTACCGTGATGATTTGACGGTGACGGTGGTGTTTTTCGGGAAGGATCCTGCTGGAGAGAACGAGAACGGGGTGTTGGAAGTGAACTGGAATGCGACTGGCGGTGGCTTAGATGCAAATAAACCAAAATTATGATAGAGATGAAAGCGTTTGATTTTTCCCTTTTTTTGATTATTCGTTTAGTTTTAGTTTTAGATTGACTTTTTCAAGTATATACATATACACATGCAAGCCGTTATTTTGATGGAAATCCGTATAAATATCCGTTGAGAGAGTCATGTACAAGCGGACGTTGATTGCTGTTTTAGAGTTTGCGCTGAGGCAATCTGGGAATTAAGTGATTGTACATGTTTGCCGATATCATGTTCACGCATTTTGATGCATTTGTCTTTAAAGTGGGGGTGCCAAGGCAAGGCGAAGACAGGGCAGGACAGGGCCAGGTGGCAGGCCGTGGTGTTGGTCGAGTGTTTTGTGGCGGAAAAAGTTTTTACGCTAGTTCCGCGGCAGAACTTGCCCAAAGTGGGGGGGCATGGGGGGCATGGGGGGTCGACGCAGTTGAAATTCTCCCACCAGCAGCCTGGCACTGGCACCAGAAAAATTTCAGTGGCTTACGTAACGAACCCACAATTCAACAACCAATATAAATACCTAACCACTTGTCTGGGCTTTTTTTTTTGTTTTTCGGGCACACACCTGCCACTTAAAAAAATTTTCCTGTTTTCCCCCTTTCAGAGTACCAACTATGTCTTCCGATAAAGAGACCAAGCCAACGACTGTCCAAGAAGAACCAGCCAAGCCGGTCACCACAGCCGCCGTCACTACTGCTGCCGAAACAACAGGTAACTCACCCTCCACTTCTACTGATAACGCGGGGCCAGCAGGAACAAAGAAAGAACCAATTACAAGTACCACCGGCAAATCCACAAATAATGCCAATGACGAAGACGATTTGGATGATTTGGACGACTTGCTAGATGACTTTGCCGACGATGTGTTGAGCAAACCCCCAGGAGCGTCCGTTGCGTCGAACGATAAGCAGTCGACAGCCAACAACGAGACACAGAAGGACCCTGCAGCCAAACCCACGGACCCACTTGACGCCGACTTCCAGCAATCAATTAGCGAGTTGATCAAGGACTTGAAGATCGAGAACCCAGAGGCACAGAAGCAATTCGAAGAGCTCGTCAAGGAGTTTGAAAACAACCACAGGGAGTCTGTCGAGGCGGAAGAGAAGAAGCCTGGGAACTTTGAGTACGTCATGAAGGAAACCATGGAGAGGTTGAAGAAGCTGGGCAACGACATCGACGCCAAGCTCAAGAACGATCCAACGGGCTCCAACCCAGAGGACTTGTTGACCCAATTGTTGGCCGGCATGGGAGGCGATGGATTGGGTGGAGGAGACATGGACATGAGCAAGTTGTTGGTGGACATGTTGGAGCAGTTGAGCTCGAAAGAGGTGTTGTACGAGCCAATCAAGGACTTGAACACCAAGTTCCCGGACTACTTGCAGAACAACAAGGACACCCTTGACGAGTTCAAGCTCAAGAACTACACCAAACAGTACGAGATCACCAACGACATCGTCAGCATCTTTGAGCATGAAAGCTACAGCGATGACAACAAGGACCAGAGAGACCAGGTCAATGCATTATTGGAGTCATTACAGGAGTTGGGACAGCCTCCAAGCGAATTGGTGGGCGACGCCGGTGACTTTCTTCCTGGCTTTGGGGATGCCAAGGGCGCTAATGGAGCCGGTGCCTTTGGCTTTAACGATAAAGACTTGCCGCCGGATTTTGAGAAAAACTTGCAAGAGGGGTGCCAACAGCAGTAATGTGTCGTGTTTCGTTTATTCATTATTCTATATAGAGTCGTTCTAACAGTAAAGTAGGTCTAATAATATTCTTGTGACGTCTTTCTGTGTGCGTGTATTTGTGACCAAAAAAAAAAACAAAATTACTTTCTGTTCCTGTACTTAGGCTTTGTGATATTTCCACCTTTGTGTCACATCTTTAATCCGCTCCTGTTGGAAAAGCTTTCATAGTACGCAAGCATTTCCGGAGTTATACCTTTGGAAATGCCCTCCAAAGCGTGATCAAAATGGCGTTTGCAAACCATGCTGGCCAGCTTATCCTCCATGATAGCTGCCAACCCAGCCTCTTGACACAAGAGTGTCACCTCCGCGCCAGAACACCCTTCGGTTAAATCGGCCAACTGGCCAAGTTTCACCTCATCTCCTTGCAAATTAAAGTTACGAGTGCACCTCTGCAAGATTTGGAGCCTTGCTTCATAATCGGGTGGCGCGACATAAATGTGACGGTCTAATCTTCCCGGCCTGAGCAACGCCGGATCAATCTCTGTGGGCTTGTTCGTGGCACCCACAATCACGACACCTTTCAACTCTTCAACACCGTCGATTTCGTTAAGCAATGACGTAAGAACATTCAGCGCGGCCGTGGTCCCACCGTCCCCGTCTCTGTCGCCAGCAATGGCGTCGATCTCGTCAAAGAAAATAATGGACGGCGACGCAGCCCTAGCCTTCCGGAATATTTCACGGATTGTTCTTTCCGATTCTCCGACGTACTTGTTGAAGATTTCGGGACCTTTCACTGCCAAAAAATTCAATCCGGATTCCGTGGCGAGCGCCTTCGCGGTCAAGGTTTTTGAACACCCCGGCGGCCCATAGAGTAACACCCCCTTGGGGGATGAAACACCGAGGTTAGCGAACGACTGACTGGCTTCGAGTGGGAGCTGGACTACCTCGATGAGCTTTTTTTTAAGTTCTTCCTGCCCGCCAATGTCAGACCAGTGGACCTTGGGCATCTCGAGAAAGATCTCCCTCATTGCGCTGGGTCTAATTTCTGGCAACGCGTGGTTGACGTCTTCTTCTGTAACCTTAATGCTGTTTTGGGAAACGCCCTCAGTTAACCCACGACTGATTGCTTTCATTACGGATTCTCTGCACAACGCTGTCAAGTCCGCACCAACGTACCCGTGCGTCTTGGACGCAATCCTGGTTATGTCCTCTTTGGTCAACTCGCATTTGTCACTATTCATCTTGGCAAACTGCTTGGTCAAAATCTCCTCACGAGCCTCGACGTCAGGGATCCCGATCTCGACCTCCTGATCAAACCTCCCTGGTCTTCTCAACGCAGAGTCGATAGCGTTTGGTCTGTTTGTGGCGCCAACAACAACAATGCGGCCATTATCCCCCATGCCATCCATCATCGTCAACAACTGCGCCACCACCCGTGACTCCGTCTCCCCGGAGTCGTCCGAGTTCCTGCTGGGCACAAGCGAGTCGATCTCGTCCATGAACACAATCGACGGCTGGAACTTCTTGGCCTCGTTGAAAATGTCCCGGATGGCGTTCTCAGTCTCGCCCAAGTACTTTGACACGATGCTGGGGCCGTTGATCGTGAGCACGTGGGCGTCGTCAATGGAGTTGGCCACGCATCGCAAGAGCATCGTCTTACCGGTGCCTGGTGGGCCGTGGAGCAAGATGCCGCGCGGTGGAGAAATGCCAAAGTCGGAGAATAGCGTGGGGTTGTTTAATGGTAGTTCGATGGTTGATTTGAGGAGCTCGATCTGTTTCAGTAATCCGCCCACTTGGTCGTATGTGATGGGCTGTGGAAGGTTTGGGTATTTGGAGCGAGAAGGGGTCGGGTCGGTGGTTAAACTTATGGTGGTTTTAGGGGTGATTAGGTACGGTGGTGACACGATATGGGAGAAAGCTGAGGAGCTGGAGTCGTCAGACACTGACAACTTGCTCATTGAATCAGCTAGACTGTCATTGATATCAATTACAGTTATACTCTTCCCAGCCTCCAATTCCAATGTTAACCCCGGGTATATCAACCCAACATCAATCAACACACTCTTGGCTTTCTCTTCTAGAACGTCCTCTCCAAAGACCGTGACATCATTGGCATACGCCGGCTGGCTCATAAACTTAACCACCTCGACTCTATCCCCCAACAACAACCCCGTCAATTTCCGAAACGGGGAGCTCATCGCAAGCACGTTCTTGTCGACGATGTCATTCGACAGGAGCACCGTCGCCACGACCCCCAGGGATCCACCGTCGCTCGCGGAGATATAAACCAAGGTGCCATTCGCGAGGTCCATCGCCTGGAGAATCTCAGGGTTCATGTAGACGTTCGCGATGGACTTGACGTGAGATGCGCTGGGTCTGACGATGAAGGATTTCGGGATCTTGATCTTCTTGGCTGGCGTGGAGGCTGGCTCGGGAGTAGACACCCCGTTTGCTTTCTTCTTGGATGTGGACTTGGATGACATTAGCGTGTGTTTTGGTTGGTTGGGCGGTCGGGTGGGTGGATGATTGGTTAGTTCGTGTGGGAAATAATATCACTGATGCAGAAAGAAGAAAAAAAAATTTCAAGCGAATCTCTATGGAGATATTTCGAATTACCACCACCACACATGTTCATACGGCACAGTTCACGCCGACTAAGGCATAGCACAACCCTACTACATCGCCACCTCTCAACAGTGCCACTCCTGGCGAACGACCTATACATCGAAAGACTAGAAATTTCAGCCAAGCGGACCCCCAACCACCGGCTCCGACAAGACACCAACACCAGCAGCTCTTCCTCCTCCAGCAACTCCCCGTTTCCTGGGTCCCGGGTGAGACGAGACGCCATCGATGGTCTCGATCCCTGGCTCCGCCTTGACTCGACCTCCACGTTCTTCTTCGAGACCAAGTCCGCCACGATCCAGTCCTACATCGCTGCCTTTGGCCTCGCGTTGAGCCCCAGCGAGTTGCTCTGCGTGGCGTACGGGTTGACGGAGATGCTGGTGACGATCGGGAACCACCGCAAAAACAGCGTGTATTGCACGAGCACGTTGAGGGCGCTAGGCAGGCTGCGGTTCCGGTTCTGCTTGCTCCGCAGCACGATCTTTGTCAATGAGCGGTACTTGACCGCGAGCGAGGTCGAGGTGCGGGAGGACATCGCGGCGTTTGTGAACAATGAGGTCGTTTATGAGTTCCTTAAGTGGAATGGATTGCACCTGTTTAGTTTGCTTAATCGGGAGTTGTTGATCCTGAAGGACTTGCCCAATGAGGAGTTCAAGGAGAAGAAAGCTATGCTTTGGGAAAAGACGGCAATTGGGAGTTTTTACACGATGTTGGGGATACTACTGGTTAAGTACGACGAGGCACGAGTGAATGATTTGATCACGAATAAGATAATCACAGGGAAAAGGGGTATTATAGACATTGTCCAACTGAAACAGCTGGGATAAAAAGAAAGGAGAAACGCTTTTTCTGTATACTCATGTAAATACACACATTATTATCGGGAGGTCGCAGGCGTGTGCTCGCTATAAGTATAACGAAGCACAGAACACGATATCCCTCTTGATCTTTTCCTGTGCCTCGGCCATTTTCAAGTGTAACGTGGAGTCACCAATGATCAAAGCGGCATTCTTCACTTCACGACAGATTTCGTCTAGTCTGGTGATGACCCTAACAATCGTACCTTCGGCCTCAACACTGATTTGCATAATCTCATTGAAGGATAAACCGTTGGCCCATTCGTAAACGACATTGACTAACGCAAAGCGCTTACTCTCAACGAAATCCTCCTCTTCCTGTGTCAACGACACCTGCTTTTCGACATACACTTTAAGCAACTTCTCAGCGATTTCCAAGATCCTGGCTTTACCCTTTTCCAACCGTGGTGTAATCAATGGTGGTTCGTCTTCTTGCGTTCTGCCCTCATAGACAAAACACGACAACAACGCCACGATTTCTGCTGGCTCAAAGTCACCCAAAAAGTTATCCAAGACCAATTCGGTGATGATCAATTCCCAACCAGAGTTGATCTCACAGGCAACGCGTCCTTTCAACATCACATTGTGCAGCTCATCGATGTACCCCATGGTTTCCAAAACCTGCAATCGCTGCTCGTAATCGGGTAACAAGTCCAAGTTTTCGTCCGAAATCAACCTCTCTAATTTCTCAACCTCTTGCATCAACAAGTACCTTTCGTGATACTCGGAATAGTGTTGCTTGAACTTTGGACAAGCGTAGGCTTTATTGCTAAAGATCTTGTCGAATATCTTTTGGTTCTCAACAACCAAGTCATGCAATGACAACTGCTTGGTGTATTTAAACGATAACTGTTCGAAGTTGTTCTGGTACTTTACCAAGATCTTAATCTGTGTTGAAGCTTCTTGTACAGCGTCTGCATTGTTGTTTATGATGTCGTTAATGGATGCCTTTAAGGAGTATCTGCCGATGAAGCAAACATTCTCGTACGGAACTGACACCACTTTCAATCCACCGGAAAACTTGATTCTGGGGAAATTTCTCATTATATAATCAGCAAAGGGAAGGTATGGCAATTTGTACTTTGCAATGCTCTCCTCGTACTCCTTACCGTGGTCGAATGTCAATATGAAGATGGAATTGTTAGCGCTGTCGGATTTAACAATGAACCCGAGTCTTGATCCGCCACCATCTTTGTCACGGTAAAACACTGCACGTCCCACACGTAACAACTGGTTCTTCAACACCGGAGACTTGTGGATATCAACCACACATTCACCGTAGATTGTTTCGTATTCGGTCAACAACTTGCATGTCTCTTCGGTGTCTACCAACGAGCACTCCTTACACGGGGTGATCTGCACCGCTTGCAATTGCTTTGTGAGTTGATCAAACCTCTTTTGGTTCTCTGGGAGCAACACTTGCGTCGAGTTTTCACTGAACGAGTGTTTTATCATCTCCTCGACCTTCAATGCTTCAATTCTCAAAAGGTTCAAAATCATGTTGTATGTCAATCTAAACTGCGACAGCAATTTGGTTGGCGTGCCTAGCACAACCTCTTTAAAGTCTGTTGGCGATAACGGATCGTTGTATGCCATGACAATGACGGTACCTGTCTTATCCAAACCTCTTCGACCAGCTCTACCCGACATTTGCGTGAACTCTCCGGGCAACAAGTTACGGAAGCTTCTCCCATCGTGTTTTCTCATGGATGAAAACACCACTGTTCTTGTGGGCAAGTTCAACCCCATAGCGAAAGTTTCAGTGGCAAACAACACCTTGACCAACGATTTGGCAAACAAGATTTCAATACACTCTTTAACGATGGGCAATAACCCACCATGATGCACCGCAATACCTCTGCTAAGCATGTCTCTGATCTTCAAAATCTGTGGCAACTCCCTGTCTTCCTTTTTCAATCTCCCAACAGCTCGGTCGATAAACATGTGAATCTCTGACTTCTCTCGGGCATTGTTGAAATCAACGCTCCTCAACGAGTCAGCATACTCCTCACATCTTTTCTTGGAGAACACGAAAATGACTGCAGGTAACAAATTGTTCAGCTTCATGTAGTGAACCAAATCTACCCAGGTATTTTTGTTTGGACCGTCGTTACCAAACCTTCTGGGTCCTGAAAAGTTACCCCTACGAGCGACTTGGCTGCCTCCACGACCACCAGCTCCTCCTCGGCCGCCAGCACCACCATGGTTACCTCTTCCACCACCCCTATTTCCACCTCTGGCCGTTCCGCCCGGGCCGCCTCTGCTTCCCGATCCCATAGTGGTTGAAGGCAACTCGCCTTTCTTGTTGCCACCCTCAAGTAGTTCCTTGTGTTTTTTGAACTCGCTTTCTATGAATCGACGACTCGAGTCTACCACTTTGAAGGTTTCCTTTTTAGCGGAGATGAAGATCTCTAACGGGACTGGTCTTTTTGGGGTGGATATAACGTAGATATCCTTTTGTTTTGTTCTACCAACCCAGTTGGCAAACTCAAATGTGTTGGGCACTGTGGCTGACAACAAGATATACTTGACATGGTCAGGCAACATGATGATGACTTCTTCCCAGACGACACCTCTATCTATATCATTGACATAATGCACTTCGTCAAAGATGACAAACTCAACGTCACGAATCAAATCGGCACCACGGTACAACATCGACCTTAAAATTTCTGTAGTCATGATCAAACAGTTGGCCTCGGGGTTGATCTGGACATCACCAGTAATCAAACCCACATCTATATCTTTGAATGTCTCCTTGAAATCACGGAATTTCTGGTTCGACAATGCCTTAATGGGCGATGTGTAAATACACTTGGTCATGTTTCTATGTGCCATGGCAATGGCATACTCAGCAACAACGGTTTTACCTGCCGAAGTATGTGCAGCGACAAACACGGAGTCACCCTGCTCCAAGTGGAAGACCGCCTCTTTCTGGAAGGTATCCAACTCGAAGGGCCAGGTACGCGCCATGTTGGGCACCAACTCGTGGAAATCTTCGATCTTGTGATCCAAATCAACAACATGAGCCCATGTACGCTTATCTAGCGCGCTCTTCTTGTCGTCGTATTTAAAAGACGAGTAGTCAAATGGCACCAACCCTTCAATTTCCTTTGTGTCGAACGGTATATCAATCTTGGCAGGAGTGGTCTCTTTGTTTGCTGGGAGGATATCACCCAACGAGTGCTCCTTCATAGGAACGGTATCGTCTTCTTCATCGGCTACTTCTTCTCCAATGTTCAAACCTTCAGCCTGTGCTCCACCAACTGCCAACCCACGCTGAAACCCAGGTGGGATGTCAAACAACCCGTATTCGTTTCTGTGCAAATTCGAGCTGGCATCCTTTGGTTCCCTATCTGCCGCTGCCTGTTTAATCAATCCACCAGGCTGGAATGGCAAGAAACTTGTCTTACCTCTAAGACTTTCGCTCTTTGAAGCGTACCCACGATTGATGCTCAACGATGTGCTTGAGTTGTCCAACTCGTTCAAGTTGATTTCCTCTTGGTAGCCCGATATGTGGCCCTCAATTCCCGATCTCTTGAATCTGAACCTCGTTCTGTTGAGCCTTTCTGGGTTGGCGACCAATTTATCAATGATCTCTTCACGATTGACATCGACGGGCTTGTTGACTAGGTCTAAGATCTCCCAATTGAACTCGGGCAACGGCTGTAACAAGTCCTTCTGTAGCGCATCCTTCCTCTCCTGGGGCGTAGGGTCAGGGAAGTTGTACTTTGTTTGCGTATTGGGGTCCACGCTCTCTGATACCTGTTCAATGATCATTGGCCTGTCCGTTGATGGGGCAATGGGTTGTTTGAGCAAAGAAGCCATGAAGAGTGAGAAAGAAAAAATGGGTGGCCAGTCCAGTTGGGTATAATGACGCACCAACAGACAAAGAAATAAAAAAAAACTTCTCTTGTGTTCCATTCCTGGTGTTTATCTTTTCATCAAACCACAAACAAAACAACCCTCCCCCTCGATACATACTACCCGCCATGTCAGCAACACTCAGTTTAACTAGATTGCAGGAAGAGAGAAAACAATGGAGAAAGAACCACCCCTACGGCTTCTACGCAAAACCAAAGAAGGCACCCGACGGGTCTTTGAACTTGAGATCTTGGGAAGCTGGTATCCCAGGCAAAGAAGGCACCATCTGGGCAGGTGCATTGTACCCCGTCACTATCGAGTTCCCAGAAGAGTACCCATCAAAGCCACCAAAGGTCCAGTTCCCCAAAGACTTCTACCACCCAAACGTGTATCCTTCCGGAACAGTGTGCTTGAGTATTTTGAATGAGGACTCGGACTGGAGACCCGTCATCACATTGAAACAAATCCTCCTTGGGGTGCAGGACCTCTTGGATACCCCCAACGTCAAATCGCCCGCTGGTAACTCGTACATGGCGTTTCTGAAGAACCCCGCGGAGTACGAGCGGATGGTCAAGTTGCAGGCAAAGAAGTACGCCCAAGTAGAGTAGACGTCACACGAACATGAACACGAACACGAACATACAGTTCTTTTATCAAATATATATGTATTATGTAAACACAAGTCTTTAACAGTTGTTGATTAAGTCTCTACTTTTAGAAGTGCTGCTGGTCGCAGACTCTCCCAACTGCGAAGTACCCTTTTCCTTGTAGGTGCTGACGGCCGGGATGTTGGCTTTGATCTTGGTGACCTTGGTCTCGTAGGCACCAGGCTCCAATTTGATCAAAGTATGCAACGGAATCAGCATCCAAGGACTCTCTTCCTGAGGGACATTCATAAAGTACGCGTAGAGGCAACGCAACACAGCCTGGTGGGTAATGATCATGATATTCTCTTGACGCTCCAACTCCATAATGATCGGCTCTAAGCGGATGATGATGTCACGGTAACTTTCACCTCCACGGTATCTATACTCAAACTTGTTCTCGTCTCTAGCTCTAAAATCTTCCGGGAACTGCTCTTCCACCTGCTGGTACGTCAACCCATCACATTGGCCGGCATCCAACTCGTCCAAAGCCTTCCATTCCAACTTGCGATATGGGAGGTAGCTGGCTGTCTGACCCGTACGCTTCAACGTACTTGTCCAGACCGTCAACTCCGCATCGGTATCTGCCTTTATGAGCTCGGGCAACTTCTTTGCGTATGCAAATCCCCTGGGGGACAAGTCTGCATCCCCGCCTAATTGGCCCGTAACGTTAAACATGGACTCGCCGTGTCTCGACAAGTATATCGTCCTTGGTCTTGGCTTGAGATTCAACGTAAAGTATGAGATACGGGATTGTAGGTGGCTCGTGATTTGGTTGATGATAATGTCGCTGTCGTTGAAATGGATAAAAGAATTGCCATCACCAGGCTGGGACTTGCCGCTGCCCATGAAGAACACCAGGATGCCGTGCTCTCTGAAAACAGGCTTGTACTCTTCGATGTGGTCTTTGGAGTTCAAGATAGCCACAGAACCGCTCTCGTCGGAATACCATTCGATCAAGTCGGTACTGGTTTTCGCAGCGTCGCTGTTGTTGTCGAAGAACTTTGACTTTATGGACAACCATGCTAGGTATCGGATGACTTTCTGGGAAACATACTCGTTGCCGTCAGAAACTACGCAAATTCTCTCCATGGTGGTGCTGTGGTGTGATTGGGTGGTGTGACTGGTGGTGAGTGTGGGGGATAATACAACAGAACACAGAGAAGAAGAAAGGACGAGCCAACAATTATTATTTTTTTCGGCCAGCGACACACGCCCTGCTGAGACAGACTGACTGACTGACTGACGGGTGGTTGACTTGAACACGAGACAGCCCCCAAAAAAATACTCCAGTTGTTGCAAAAGTGTTGTACAAGCAGCTAATCATCGCCAGTCAGGATAGCAACTACCATACCAAACGTGGCCCAGCCATCTGGAGTTGATTGTTTAACCCTTGAGGAACTGGTCTTACACTGCAGCGTTTGATAACAGCGAAATATCTCCCCCCGGGCACAACCAAGTCCCTGTAGTCTTCCACTAACGCAGACGTGTAAACCTCCCCCTCCATCTATGAATAAGGTATTTCCGATTAAACCACTGGCAAAACGTTTGGCTATACCTCCTACAGGGCCAATGAATGATAACCAAAAACTAATATCCAAGGAACAGTGGCGTTTTGTCCCTCCCGGGGTTCTTATTTTTGGAACGGCTTCCACAGAATCGACGGAACAACCAACCACAGTCAATGGAAATGAGATCAACAATGGGAAGAGCGTGGTATACCGAAGAAGTACGTCAGACTCGGCTCTAACTCGTTGAAAGTCCCCTCATAACTACTATAAATGGGAGCAGTCTGGGCGGTTTTGATATCCGCGAGTCGTATTATAACAGACGGAAATGCACTTTTTCGGTGCTTCTATTGTGAGAGAGGGGGGGACAATATCCCCACGCATCGACTTCTGCAACAATAACGCTGCCCCCAGATGTACCAAAGTCCGTTGTTGCTCTTATTCTGAGACTTGCATATCGCTTGCCCTACAGTGGTACTCGCTTTGGAGGACAACAAGAACAACAATACCAGGAACGGCCCAGAGACTGGCCAACCCTAAATCGCCGCTTGCATAAGCGTACACCTTATTTTTTTGGGTTTACAGAAGTATACTTGTTGGTACCTGTTCTCTTGTTGATCGTCATCCTTTTATTCTCATTATTCCCAGCCTTTAGTTGAACTACCCCACAAAACTTCCCATTAAGCTTTTTCTTTTTCGTAATATCGAGGTTTTGTGTGATCCGCACCTTTTGCATTGTTCTCGGTATACACACAAGATCTGAACACTAACCTTGTTCCCACTCCTTACTCCACCACTGTATAATTATGGGGACCGGAAATCTAGTAAATTCACTTTTTGGGGATAATTGGAAACGTTCCCTGCATATTTCCTTCACCTGGGGTTACTCCCCACCTCCATCGATACGGAAATGCCAGAAATGAGTGGTTATCATCGAAACTATATAAATGGGTCAGATATTCCTATCGATTCAATCCAAGTTCTATCCAATCATCATAGTTTTCGAACTACAAACGACTACAACTACAACTAGAACCACTTAGAATTTCGCAATGGCTATTAAAGAATCGCAAACTGACGTCTTGATCATTGGTGCTGGTCCATCAGGGTTCATGTGTGCCACCTGGTTGGCCAGATGTGGTATTCCATTCAGAATAATTGACAAGCGTTCAACCGAAGTGTTTGCTGGTCAAGCTGATGGGTTGCAATGCAGATCCTTAGAAATCTTCAAGTCGTTCTCCGAAAAGTGCTTTGATTTCGCAACCCTCGATCAAGGATGGAAAATTGCAAACCACATGATTGAGATGTGTTTCTGGTCTCCGGATGAAAACGGTCAGTTGGTTAGAAACTCCAGAGTCGCTGACACTATCCCAGGGATCTCCCGTTTTACCCAATCTGTCATCCACCAGGGTAACATTGAAAAGTGGTTTGAAGAGTCCATTGATAACTTCTCCGATGGTAAAGTCAAAGTCGAAAGACCATTGTTACCTGTTTCCCTCCAAATCAACGAGGATGCTGAACCAAACACCCATGCTGTTGATGTTTTGGTCAAAAAATTGTGCAATGACGCCGCCAGACCAGAACAGTACGGTAAAGTTGCAAACGGTCTCTTCCGTGCTTTTGACGGTGATCAAGAACAATTCTACAAGGACATCACCAAGGACAACGAGGACGACTACGAGCTCATCCACGCCAAGTACGTTGTCGGTTCCGATGGTGCCCACAGCTGGGTCAGAAAGCAGTTGGGCATTGACATGGAAGGTGAACAGACCGATTTTGTTTGGGGTGTGTTGGACATGGTTCCAATCACCAACTTCCCAGATATCAGAAGCAGATGTGCTATCCACTCCAAGGACTCTGGTTCCGTCATGGTCATCCCAAGAGAAAATGACTTGGTCAGATTCTACATCCAGTTGAAAGAAGTCGAAAGAGACCCAAACACACTGACCAAGGAGTTTAGTGGAACTGTTGAAGAAAGAAGATCGTCCAAGGGCAGAATTGACCGTTCCAAGATCACCCCAGAATCTATCTTGAAGCAAGCCCAAGAGATCTTCAAGCCTTACAGTCTTGAAATGACTGACTTGAGTTGGTACACTGGTTACCAGATTGGTCAAAGAGTCAGTCCAAGGTTTGCTAGCAGCAACAGAGTGTTTATTTCCGGTGACGCCTGCCACACCCACTCTCCAAAAGCTGGTCAAGGTATGAACGTGTCCATGCAAGACACCTACAACTTGGGATTCAAGTTGGCTTTGGTCTGTAAAGGTTTGGCCAAGCAAGATATCTTGTCCACTTACGAGTCTGAAAGATTGAAGGTTGCTCGTGACTTGATTGCCTTTGACCACAAGCTTTCCCGTTTGTTCAGCGGTAAGCCAATGATTCCAAACTCCGATGTCATGGATGGTGTTAACCTTGATGAATTCCACAGTGTCTATTTGGAAGGTAACAAGTTTGCCTCGGGTACGATTGTTGATTACGAAGACTCCTTGTTGGTTTCCAAGAAGGGTGCATCCAAGCCAGACGAAGAAGGCAGAGTTTACAGTGCCTTGGCTTCCAAGGTTCCAATTGGTAGAAGACTTTACAGCAGCAGCATGATTGCCCAATCCGATGGTCTTCCAGTGCACATTGCTGACCGTGCTGCCAGTGATGGTAGATTCAGAGTGTTGATTTTCACCGGTGACGTCAAGAAGAACCCAGGCAACATCCAAGTGTTGTATGACTTCCAGGAATTGATCGACTCCAACGACTTTTTCTCAAAGAAGTACACTCCAGTCAACGCTTTCAGCAACTCCGTTTTCGACATCATCACCGTCCACGCCTCCAACAGACACGATGTTGAAATCGAGGACTTCCCAGCATTCACCCACGAATTGGACTACAAACGCCGTTGCGACTACTGGAGCTTGTACTCTGGTGTCGGTGAGACTTACCACGAGGGTGACGTTGATATTTACTCCACTTATGGAATTGACAAGAAGAAGGGTGCTATCGTTGTCTTGCGTCCAGACTCTCACGTCGCTTTGGTCTCTGAGTTCTCCGTTGCTGGTCTCAACGAAGTGAACGACTACTTTGACAAGTTCATGATCCCACAAACCAAGAACGTCTTGCCACCAAAGGATCCACAGGCTGACGACACCAAGAGATTCGTCTTGCCAAAGTTGGCTGTTTAGTTTTATTTGTAGTTTTGTTATAGTTATTATATTTATGTTTTGGTTTCTAATTGACCTGTAAGAATGTGTACTCCTGCTGCAATAAAGTTTGGAGGCGCTACAAAGACCTGATGTTGCAAAAATATAACCACACAAAAAAATCAATGGTCCCTAGCAGGATCGAACTGCTGATCTTGGCGTTATTAGCACCACGCCTTAACCAACTGGGCCAAGGGACCTTTTTGATGGAAGTTGTCGGCTCCGACATTTTTGGAAGATTCTGTATCAGGATTTGCTTGTGTTGCAAAGCTCTTGAAATGAGTGTTCTCTACCGCCCATTCTACTCTGTTCAACTCTTTTTACCCAAAGAGTAGATGTAAAGTCGTATTTCGCGTCTTGTGTCGTTATAGAATATGTGTTGGTTTCGCTCCAGATTGATGCAAATTCCTTTGCAAAATGCCACAATGAAAAGTTGACAACAAGTCTCTAGGACAAATCAAGTCAGGCAAACCATCGACCGCTGAATCTGCGTTAGCACAGATCAGTCGCGTGAGTTCGTATTCTCTGTCCTCTTAATTTTCGTGGGGCTATACTTCAGAGTTTTTTTTGCAACAGATTACTTTCTCCTCCAACACCTACTTTAAACCCACATGAACTATGACAATTCCTATTATTTCAATCATCAAATCCCGTGCTTATATCTATCCATTAAAAGTAAGTTAACTTCTTCTTCACCTACCAAACCCCTCACCAACTAACACACCGTTTCCTAGGGTCTTCTCTACTTTATCATGCATCCTGCCATCTGGCCATTCTACATCACAATATTAATCCCGCAACTCACGTTGACGCTCATCATCTATTCATTAATGTTTGCGACGTTCTTCCCGCCACAGGCAGTGATATATACTCTACTCATGGGGCCCTTGGGTGTGATTGGAGCATGGTACAATTTGATTCTGCAAGCGAGCACGCTATCCATATTCATTGTCATCATCTCGTTGATGCCACATATACAACGCGTTGCGTATGATGCCGTGCTCGTTCGTGAGTGCTCCGAGGACGTGGTGCTTATGGGGAAGTTGCGACGATACAAGAAATTGCCCATACGGGTGCGAGTCTCGGAGTACTTGAAAGCCATTTCGGATCTTTCCATCTTCCCGTTCCTGTTGATCAAGTTGCTTGCCTTTGGGTTGATTTACTTCATTCCGTTTGTGGGGCCCATAACCGTGCTACTCTTCCAATCCTCCAGACGTGGTGTCAAAGCGCACGGCAGGTATTTCAAGTTGAGAGGGTTCCTGCGGAGTGACATCCGCGAGATACACAAGTTGAACCGGCCAGCGTACATGGGGTACGGTATTGTTGCGTTGTGGCTTGAACTGTTCCCCTTTGTGAACATGTTCTTCATGTTCACCAACACGCTTGGTGCTGCGTTGTGGGCGGTCGATATCGAGAGAAATGAGAAGAAAACAGCGGAGAAGAATGCCATTGAAATGCAACAGCTCACCGGATTGCTTGAAAAACGGATACAGTTGTCAAGTAATGATAATCATGAAGGTACCCAGTTGGTGACCATACTGTCCCAACCACCTGAAGCGAATCAAGAAAACACAAAAGAGGAAACCACGAATCAAGAAAATGCAAACGTCTAGATATAATGCTAAAGCTTCTATGACCTCTAATACAAATAAATGTTGTCGACACAGCCAAACCCAGCAGCCACACCGCCTTCGTTACTGGTGCTGAACTTGGATCTCAACAACCAACCGGCGTTCTTGTTGGTGAGAACCTTCCCAGAGTTCTCGTCAAACACAGTAGTTCCAAAAATACCCAACTCGGATATAATGTCCTCGTGGAAAATCTCACCGTTCCTGATAATCTTGTTCTTGTGTAGCGGCGGGTTGATTATCTCCATTAATATATACGCGCCCCAGTCCTTCTTATCCAAGCTTTCCAAGAACCCAGGGATGTTCTCCTTGTAGACGTTATTACCCCCTCCTTCTCTCTGTGGCTTCAACACGTAGTTCTGTGGTTGCTCAAATGCCAACTTAACAGCCTGTGCGCTCTCTTCATCGGTCTCGTCCAAGGAGTAAATAGCAACGAATGTAGACAAGATCTTGGTCAATTCTTCCTCAGTTGCATTGGGCAAGAACTTGGTAACAGCTTCCTTCTTGGTCAATATCTGTTGCACTTTCTTGGTTCCTGATAATTGAGTCAACACAGAAGGACACTTGATAGCCAACGTATTCTCCAATAACAACCTAGCATTCCATGTCTTCTCCGGGTCCATTTCGTAATCGCTTGGAGCATAGCCGGATCGGTAGTACACAACCGACACTTCGTCCATGGTGGACTTGATGTATAGCTTGTCTTGGCTGACAGTGACGTGGTCCTCGACTTCTTCCAACGTCAATCTAACGGACCTGATGCCGTGATTATTGAACAACGCGTACTCGATGTGTCTCTGATCAAAACAGTTTCTTTCGTTTGGCTGTACGATGAACAACACTATTGTTGATGTGTTGCTGTTGCAGTTGTTGTAGTAGTAGTTACCGTCCGCTAAACCCTGTGCTAGCTCCTTAATCGATGGCGACACAGGGATCTCATCCTCATTGTCGTAGTATGCATAGTTGTACTTGTTGTCGTACCGGCCGGTGCCATTCAAGTACTGGTGCAATTGCCCGATCTTGGTCGACAACCCACCAAACGACACACTGACAGTATTGAACTCGATCTGTTTGATCTCATTCGTGTCCTGGTGCACCATGTAGTCTGATCTGAACAACCCCAAGGACAATGGCTGGATCTTGTTCAGTTTCTTGTACACCTCGTACAACTTCCCCGTGAAGCCCGCGTCGTGCTTCGACAAGTCCTCAATGACAGACAAGAACCAGTCCTTATCCTGCGTCATCACGTTGACATACAATTCGTGGAACAACGTCTGGACCTCCTGTGCACGAACAAAGCTCAGTTTCGGGATTGGCGTAGGGAACAACGTGATGGGAGCAGTGTTGGCCAGGTAACTCTCGAAATTCGGAGGATACATCACGAGTCCGTTGCCTAGTGTCCATTGTGACAAATTAGATATGAGTTCTTTCTCTTGTATTTCTGATAACTCAGGGAACGGTTTAATTGACATGGTTGATGGTGGTGTGGATTACTTGAGATTGAGATTTGTGTGGGTTGGTTTTTCTAGAGATATTGGACGAGAGCCTGGGGCCACAGGCTCTGGCGACCCGGCGAGCGATTGCGTCGTGGCAGGTGCTTTGTGTGTGTGGAATTATTTGTCAGCATCGTAAACTACCAGAAGAAGAAATTCAAAACCAAGCCGCACAGAGTTAAAGTATGTGTGGCGATGAAAACCACTATTCTGAGTGGTACGTGCTGGAACACATCCAGGAACACATCTGGAAGTATATCTTTCCCTCTATACTGGTATATACACACCATGTCATTCACTAAGTATGCCCTTTCACCAAACTACCTCCATATGGTAGCACACTAGGGCTATAACCCTAAATTTTTCGTTCCCGCGCACGCCAAACCTTCCAGCGAGCAAACCTCAATCCATGGTGAAAAAATATTGCTGCTGGAGTTTACTATCCATTAGCCTGACAGTTTATCTCGATAACCAACGACAGTACATAACCAAAAAGTACGTGGATACATAACGAAGGGGTAGCATATAGATGTGGTTCAACAGAGGATGAGCTATTGCAAAATTTTGGCGGAGCCTAACCCGTGGGACCATCGATCATCTGCACCACTTCCACCACCATGAAGAAACCCGTTATGGAATACTAACTAAATGACCTTCTTTTTTTAGTGAAATACTTAGCTGCCTACTTATTATTAGTCAACGCCGGTAACGCCACCCCATCTGCCGCCGACGTCAAGGCCGTCTTGTCCGCCGCCGACATTGAGATCGAAGACGACAAGCTCGAGAAGTTGATTTCCGAATTGGAAGGCAAGAACGTCGAAGAGTTGATTGCTGAAGGTAACGAGAAGTTGTCTTCTGTCCCAACTGGTGCCCCAGCTGGCGGCGCTGCTTCTACTGGTGCTGCTGCCGGTGAAGCTGCTGCTGAAGAAGAAGTTGCTGAAGAAGAAAAGGAAGAATCTGATGAAGATATGGGTTTCGGTTTGTTCGACTAAGCGGACTGCTTGGGAGACTCAACAGGTGTGCATTATTCATAAGATATTTCCATGTATTTTATTCTTTTGTCAATGTAAAATAAGATAATAAAAAAAGTATATATAATATATAATAATACGGGCTTATCTAGGACTGTCTCTACAACTCGTCAGCTATGGCTTTTCTCATCCCCATTGGGTTGCCAAAGACTTCGTGTCGGGCTCTAAGCATGAACTCGTCAAAGTCCTTATCGGCCTGGGAGTAGTCGTCTCTTTTCTTGTTCTCCTTGCGGAGTTCAGCCTCCTCAGCTAACCACGCGAGGAAATCGTTCGTGGGTTTCAAGTCTTTGTTTCCCTCATGCAACTTGGCCAATTGGTTGAAGTACGGCTTGAAGTTGTTCTCGTCGAGCTTGTTGTTCACAAACGAGTTCTGGATGAATTTGGACACGCGAGACTCTGGATCCTGGTCCTCGAGCGACCTTCTGTCATTCGTGACTGGGAACAACTGCAAGTCTTCCAAGATGTTGCTTGCTCGAACTTGGGACTCGCTGCCAAGTTGTGGGAATATCTCAATCAAGTTGTCCAACCCTGAGCTGTGGTCAAATGAGAAGTACTCTCTCGTGAAATGGCCGTTCTGTGATAATGCTTGGATTATACCCAAGATTCTCTTCTGCAAGATATCGTCCTTCGCAGCCAATTGACTGAACAAGTTGCCAACAAAGTCACTGTCGAAATTGGCCAACAAATTGTTGATTGCTTCGGGGTTGTTTCTTAAACTGGAGCCCATGATACGATATGCTTTTTCTTCGACCTTGGCGTCATTGACAGTGTCGGCAATCCTAAGTAGACTCTGGAAGATGTTCTTATCAGCAGTTAGCTTCTCTCCAAACTCAATATCGTGACTCAATTCCTCAAGGGTGTCCAAAGCGGTGTTCAACCTTTCAATGTCGCTTTCGCCCGGCTTGTAATTCTCCACTTCCAATGATGCAGAATCAAAATTGTTCAAGTCGTCCTTGTTCACTTTTGAACGATGCGAATGGTCTTGCTTAACCTCGGGGTGCTTCTTCTCGTGTATCTTCTGCAAGTTCTCCTGGATGGCTTCCTTCGAATGGTCCTGCAACTCGCCATCCACAACGAGTTCCTGCACGGGGACTTCATCTTGGGCTTCTGCGTCCATTAGTTTAGCTTCTTTCTCTAACGTGTCTATGTTTAATCTGACGTGTAAGCCAGGAGGAATTTCTTGACCTTCTTTGATGACTTGCCACTCCTCGGTAGGGATGAATATCTTGGGGTAACAATCTAACGGGTTCTCGGGGTCGGGGCAAATGAGCTCTTCGGAGGTATCCACTATCAGACCTTTTATTGACACTAATTGGATTGCAAGTAGCAATAAGACTGACAACTTCATGTATTTAAAAGTGTGGTTGTGATGGTTGTTCCAAGGAGAGATAAGTCGATTCGTGGCTCCATTTTTTTCTTTGTCTGGCTGTTGCTTGCTCGCGCAATCTCTTTGCCTTCGTGCCAGCGCATTACACTTGGTTGCGAAAATGCATAGAACAACCTAGAAAGATGTGTATCCTATTATCTGTGTATATATTACAAGTTGATTACTCGATTTAACTAGTGTTACATTCCTATCCTGTGCAATCGAAACCACTTTAAGCGGCAGTAGCCTTTTCTAAAGCTTGTTCGATATCCTTCAACAAATCATCAGTGTCTTCAATACCAACAGAGACTCTGACCAAGTCATCGTACACACCGTTCGATTCTCTTTCTTCCTTTGGGATACCACCGTGGGTCATGATGGCTGGAACTTCAATCAAGGACTCAATACCACCCAAAGATTCAGCCAAGGTGAACAACTTGGTGGAGGAGGTGAAGACAGAAGCACCCTTGGCACCGCCGGCAATTCTGAAGGAGATCATACCACCACCTAAACCGTCTCTTTGCTGACGCAAAACAACGTCGTGGTTCTTGTGCGATTTCAAACCTGGGTAGTTGACCTTCAAGACAGATGGGTGTTGTGCCAAGTATTCGGCAATCTTTTGGGCAGTAGTAGAGGCTTGTCTGACTCTTAAGTGCAAGGTCTTCAAACCTCTGTGTGCCAACCAGGAGTCGAATGGGGATGGGATGGAACCAATGGCGTTTTGCAAGAATCTGAATTTTTCGTGCAAGTCGGTGTCGTTGGCGGCCAAAACACCCATGACGACATCGGAGTGACCGTTGATGTACTTGGTGACGGAGTGGACAACCACATCGGCGCCGTGGGTCAATGGGTTCGAAAGGTATGGGGACAAGAAGGTGTTGTCAACAACCAACAAGACCTTGTTGCCGGTCTTGGCTTCGTGGTCGGCCAAGATGGATCTGACTTTGGCAATATCGGTAACCTGCAAGGTTGGGTTGGATGGGGTTTCCAACCAGACCAACTTGGTGTTGTCTCTCAAGGCGTCTTGCAAGTCCTCGACCAAGTTGCCGACGAATTGGGCCTCGACACCGTGGGTGTTGGCAACCTTGGTGAAGTATCTGTGGGTGCCACCGTAGACGTCACCGGAAGAAACAATGTGGGAGCCGACTGGCAAGGATTGGATGACCAATGCGGTGGTGGCAGAACCTGACGACAAGGCAATAGCGTACTTGGCGTTTTCCAAAGCAGCAACGGCGGTTTCGAAGTTGTCTCTGTTTGGGTTGGAAGATCTAGAGTACTCGTAGATGCCCAATGGCTTAGATGGCTCGGACTGGCCGAAAGTGGTGGAAAGGGAAATTGGCTCGATGACGGCACCGGTGGTTGGGTCGAGTGGGGCACCGGCGTGGATGGCCATGGTGCCGAAGGAATAGCTAGTAGTAGATTCGATAGTCATCTCGTGGAAACTGTAATGGAATCAAAAAAAAAGGTAGGGCTAAAAAAAAAGGTTCTAACTTGAAGCAAAAGGTTGGACTTTATACTATTTGAAATGTAGAAAAGGTTGGACTTTCAGACGTTTGTAGAAAACAAAAAAAACCACTTGGACTTGGAGGTTGGGGGGCGATGGTAAGAGTTGATCAAGAAAAAGAGCAGTGGTTGTTCTGAAAGCAAGGCATTTTGCCGTTTATATATAAACCTTGGGTGGGAGTGATGCCATGTGTTTTGTGTTTTGTGTGTCTTTATTTTTCACAACTGAAAATTTTTAGTTAGTGGGCAGAAGCTTACAAATGGTTTCGGAGCAACAACCAAGCAAACGCCACACTGCGTTAGGGCAAAACAACCCCGAGCTTTAACTTAGCACAGGAAGAAAAAAAAGAAACTTCGGGTTTAGCCACCCGCACACGCACACCGTCTTCTGACACACCAGACAAAAAAAATATAAAATGATCTAATGCCACGTGACCCACCCACACGGTTGCAAACAAAACCAGGCTTCTTGTTTCTTTCTTTTTCCGCCTAGAAGATTGATGGCTGTCTCTGACTCGTGTCACACACACATCACTCGATGGCCACAAAGCACGTCACCACAAGTGACAGCAATCGATTTGGAGATGTAACACACCTGGAGGGTTTCGTATTGCGAGGGCATTCCGTTGCCACACGTAGCCTACTGTGGTGGTGGTTTGAAGGATCGTGTTGTGGCTACATACTCAAACAGACGATTGACAGCGGCAAGAACAAGGATACTGTTGCAAAACAAAAAATCATCATTCAATTCTCTTCTATACATTGGCACAAAAACGAAGCCCCGTTCAGTTCTCTAACTCGTTCAAGAAATTAGGGTTGTTGTTGAGCTTCGTCTTGAACTTGTCCCACCAGTTGTCAAACGCTTTGATCGGGACCTTGCCTGAGCTGTCGATGAAACTTGCCAAGTAGTTGTAGGCGTGCCCCACAATCTTGTTGGCTAGCACTGCTGTCTCGTTTGGCGATTTCGTGGCAGTGGCAGTAGTGGAGGTGGTGGTGGTGGGCTTGTTGGCGGGCACCAACGAGGTAGCGCTCTTGGCCTGCTGGATCAATTGCTCTGCTTGTGGGGTTGGCTCTATCGATATACCAATGTTGATGGTTGTGCTATCGTTGGTGTCGACCGGCCCACTGTCCATGTCTATGTCGTCTGGCGACCTTGTTGCAGAGTGGGTGGCATTGTTGTTCAACTTGTAGATGGCAGACGGCTTTGATGGATTTATGCCGCCCAAAAGCTTGTACTCTGATGCTGCTCCATTGGTACTTGGTAGTTGGAAGTACACCAATGCTGTGTAATTGTTATCGACAAATGGCGAGTTGGGCAAGATGAAGATGGTGATGTAGGAGACGTTGGATGCGTTGGGGACGCTGACCACGTATTTCGTTTGATCAACTTGCTGGGCCAAGACCATCGGTCTTCCCAGACACACTGCTCCGAATACGCTCATGGTTCTCGTTGTTTGTGTAGATGAGGGGGGAATGGTTTTTGACCGGTCTTTGCTATCCATTCGCAAAAGTTTGGATCCTCATTTTGGCTTGCTCTCAATCCGGCACTGGCGAACGAGCCTCACCGGGTGGCGTCAGTGGTGTCTCGAGGGCAGCGAGCCAGAAAATTTTTCTGCCACATTCTTCCTTCTTCGATGCCTTCTCCTAGCTCGATACTAATCAACCGGATTATCACTGTAACTTATTGATGTTGTTGTCATACCCAATCGCATTACTTTCTAGTGACTATCCTAGAACAACTACGATGGACATATTTTCCATCTTTCGAGGAAATCTTATTCTCACTGATGAATTTGGAAAAGAAGCATCGTGATATTTGCTGTATACTCTCTATTGAACCTCCACTACTATCCAGCTAGTAGCACAGCCGGTGCCGATGAGAACCACCTTGTCTTGACCAGCATAGAGCGTGTTGAGATAATCAAACGTCTGTTTCTCGTTCTCTGGCTTCCCGCAATTGCCATGCTCTGACCAGCCCCAGGCATACACCGTATTGCCAGACCTTACCAACCCATGCTCGCTGCCTATGGAAAACTCTTCAACGGGCGTGGTGTCCGACGTGGGGAACAACTGATCGTGGCTGTTGTTGCCATACGACTCGATCGTCTTGTTTGATAGTATGTGCACCGATGACCACATCGTCTTCATTCTTGACACGGCGGTCTGCGTCGGTAGTAGGTTATCATTTAATGCTGTGGAGAACTTGCCAAATATCTTTACCATGTCCAGCCCCGACTGAACAGCAGTGAACTCTCTACCGAGACTGAAATCGTCAACTGGCACGTCAAAATTCAATGTGGTTGGCCCCCAAAGTATCTTCTCGCTGCCTTCGCCCAACTGGCCCTTTCTAGCATTACCCCATCCGATCAACTTTCCTTGGGTTGTCTCGACAATGGTGTGTTGCATGCATGATTTTACCCGCTTGAAGTTCTCTTGCGTTGTGCAGTACGCCAACTCCGTCTGCTTCTTCTCCTTACCAAGACCCAACTCTCCCTTGGGACCGTTCCCACAGACGTAGATCTCATTGGCGCCGTTCACCAAAACTGAAAACTCCCATCCACAGGCAACATCTATCCAGTCATGGCCTGGGAGGCGGGTAAAGACACTCAAGTTGTCACACTTGGGTAGTCCACACTGGCCGAATTCATTGCTCCCAGACGCGTACACTTCCCCCGAGTCAACCAACACCAATGTGTGGTTTCCTCCGCAGGCTATCTTCGTTGGTCTTCCTGGGACTGTGGTCGTTGGCGTGCCATCAACGCTGAATACCGAAGCTTGTAGAGTGCTTAGGTCGTCATCGTGTCCCAATCCCAATTGATAATTTCCATTCGATCCACATGCCAACAACCGGTACATGCTTTGAAAAAAAAATCGGTGATGATTCCCATGATATTACTTAGCGGGCCATGTTTTTTTCTCCCCTTTGTCAGCGCCAACCGATCACGCAGCTCGCTTTACGATAAGTTCCGACCGACCTTTGCAGTCAAATATGTCAGCAACAACAGCAACCGCTTTCCGAGTTTCGCTTAATGCCGCCACAGTTTTCTCTTAGGGGGGTTGTGGGGATGTAGCGCATTGCAAAAGAAATCAGGCAATGATGATGGTGGTACAAAAGCAAATAAAGAATCTTTAAGAACGGAACTCAGATAAGAGTAACCTAATCCGCCACACTTTTGCACCCGTCCACGTGATTCCTGACCCGAAATGGCCCACACCAGTAGAAGTATAAATATCACTGGGAATCAACAGCTGTTCTTGTGTCCCCCTCATTGTTCACATTTTTCACCAAACCAGTCTTTGATCAAGAACATTCTCCCACAATGGCTCCAGTTGCAGACACAGACAAATACGACGCTTCGCAATTCCAGAAATCCCATGTCGGCAGAACCAAGTCGGGTTCATACACCGTCAGCAAGCACAACCGTGAATTGGCATTGTACCCAGAGTACTTGCCTACCTGGAACCCACACCAAAAGTTCCCCGCTTACACATTCGCCGAGTATCACGACAAAGGCTTGTTAGCTGATCCCGAGTTAAAGAACTTGTTCCCCGGTGGACTAGGCACCCACGATGACTACTCCGTCAAGCGCATCACGCCCAGACTTGGCTCCGAAGTGCACGGGATTCAGCTCTCACAGTTGTCAGACGCGGCTAAGAACGACCTTGCCCGGTTTGTCGCTGAGCGAGGCGTGGTTGTGTTCAAGAACCAGGACTTCAACGACGGTGGTCCACAGTCCGCGGTTGACTTTGCCAGGTACTTTGGGTCGTTGTACAAGCACGCCACGAGCGGGTCGCCCGAGGGGTATCCTGAGTTGCACGTTTGCTTCCGCGGCGCCAGCGAGGAGGAGATTGCCGGGGTGTTTGCCAACCGCACAAACTCCATCTCGTGGCACTCTGACTGCTCGTATGCCTTGAACGCCTTGCAGCTCACGTTGTTCTCGTGCTTGCAGATCCCCGAGGCTGGTGGGGACACATTGTTTGCCAGCACCGTGGAGGCGTACAATCGGTTGAGTCCGGCTATGAAGGAGAGATTGGAGGGCTTGCATGTGTTGCACTCGTCCATTGAGCAAGCTAGGAACAACAAGGACGCGGGTGGGATCACGAGAAGAGAGCCCGAGGCGAACATCCACCCCCTTGTGAGAGTGAACCCCGTGACAAAACAGAAACACTTGTACTTGAACAAGGAGTTCGGGAGACGGATCGTGGAGTTGAAGGAGGACGAGCTGGACTACTTGTTGTCATTCTTGTATGACCATGTGGAGAAGGCACAGGACTTGCAGCTTAGAATCCGCTGGGAGGAGAACACGGTTGTGTTGTGGAATAACTCAACGACTATCCATTCGCCATGCGTGGACTTTGACGAGCCCGTCATTCGCCATGCTTACAGAATTAGTGTTATGGGGGAACGACCAGTTGGCGACTTGCAATACTTGAACGACCCAGATTACTTGAAGGAAAAGTATGAGCAGCTTGGAATTTAAGATGTATAGGTGAAACAAAAATGGAAAATGAAGTTTATGATTTGATTATGGAATTTATTGCTATTTTGTAGTTGAATTTGCACCAATCTAGAACGAAAATGAGGCATCCCCCATGAACAATGACAGCACCAACACGACCTTCAAATGGTAGAGAGATACCATTATCTCCGTGAGTACTGTGAATCATGGCAATATATCGAAGTAGGAGTTTCCAAACCTTTCCAAAATCTCGGAGCTCACAGCTTCCATAGAAAAGGTCCCTTGGCCCAGTTGGTTAAGGCGTGGTGCTAATAACGCCAAGATCAGCAGTTCGATCCTGCTAGGGACCATTGATTTTTTTCTTGTGCTTTTTTTTGCAACACCTTCAACGCTACAACTACTTCTCTCTTTCTCTGTCGATAACTCAATTCAACTAAACAATTCCTAATCTAGTACACAAATTCGGCTTCATTATGGATAGCGCACTTCGATCTCAAGAAGTCCAAGTACTGTCTCCAGACCTTGCTGCCTCGCTTCAAACACTCGACATGCCCAATGAAAATCATACTGTGCCTGGCCCTGGTCAACGCGACATTCAACCGTCTCTCGTCTTTCAAGAACCCAATTTGGCCCGTGTAGTTGGACCTGACACAAGACATAACCATGACGTCCTTCTCTCTGCCCTGGAACGCGTCCACCGTGGCAATCATGGTACCCGCGACGATATACACCGTAGCCATCTTGACACCCTTGACACGCTTGTCGACAATATCAACTTCCACTTTCAATGCATCACCATCCCGGTTGATAATTGGGTCCACAAGAAGCTTTGAAGAGATCGCCTCCTTCTGGCCCGCTTACGACGTGATGACACCGATCCTCTCCCGCGGGATATGTGTCTCTTGGATCAACGTGCGCACAACCTGCTAGACGTACGCAACTTCGAAAAGGTTGACGTAGGTGAACCCCTTGGATTTCCTCTTTTGCTTGATTGCAGACTCTGGTGCACCACCGTCGGTGTCCCAGAAATGCAACGGGGAAGTAATGCCAGCCATCTGCCTTTGCTCAAGTCCAATCCCGTCTTTCAAACTACCATCGTAAAACTTCAATCTGGGGAACTCACTGATGTCTGGGTGCATACGGTACTGGGTGTCCAACACCAACGGCTCGGCACAGGCCCCGTTCAACAACATTCTTTCAAACAACGACATTGAGAAACTGGGGATCTCGGACATGCAGGTCAACTGCTTGTCATCGCCAACAACCACAAATTTGCTTACTCCGGGCAACGACAAGGGGATCAATGTTGATGGCTCAGACGACTGGGTTGCCTCATCAAGAATGATAGTACGGACTCCTCCTAAGCTCGTAATTGCCCCACCACCAGCAACAGTAGTTGTGGCAAGAATGACCTTGGAGTGGCCAAGAATATCCATGGTTGTCTTCTTACGGGCCTTACAATACTGCTGAAACTCACCCGGATCCAAAGAAGCAACATTCTTTTCGTCTACTCTTGCTGCAATCGCCGCGTAGCTAGCTGGCAACTCATTTTTCAATTTGTGATGAAAACAAATACCAGCCAACGGATGCTCCTCAGGGTAATCCTGAACTTTCAGAGCCGCTGGGATTCTCATCAAACCTAGCGGATTGGTCTTCAACAACATTTTAGCAATGTTGTCAACAGCAACGTTAGACGCGGCAGTAACTAACACCGGGTATCGGCCAGTATTCAACAACTGCAACACGATTTCGTGTATAGCGGACGTTTTACCAGTGCCTGGTGGGCCCTTCAACACCGTGATTGGGTTGGACAACGCAGTGGCAACGGCACGTCTTTGGGACTTATTAAGCAGCTGGTTGTGAAATGCGACGTTTCTTCCAGACACAATGTCCATTTCAATTGGTTCCTGTCCCAAGATGATACGGCGCAATATCAGACCACCAATTCTCGTCATGGCTCTTAGCATTCGACTGGCTTGAACCGACGCTGGAACAAATTCCAAATTGTCGGTCAGTTGAACCGTTGGCAATGGTGTGCTCACCCAGGGATAAAGACTAATATTCAAATGAATGGTGATATCTTCTTCTCTGGTCGTTGCTGGAATCACTCGTGGAACCACGTTGCCACACTCGTCCTCCGTCTCGTCGACTTGATCTTTAACCTCCACATAAGAAGTAGTGACAAACCCACACCATAATTCCCTGTTTTTATCAAACATGAAAATGGCTTGGCCGGCTAGGAAGGGGTTACGAACAAGGCATTTCATGTCCGGGTCCTGAATCTTCTTGACCAACTTTGAATCACCACGCAATATAATGCTGTAGTCAGTGGCTCTCCTTTCCTGGCAATAACTCCATTCAATATCAAAGTCAGGGCGGGCAGTGATAAAGTCCTGGTTGTCAGCGATATCCTGCAAGAAAGTCAACGTGGCGAAATGGCGACAGTAGTCGTCGAACGATGCAAAGGACATCCGTGGCTTTGGAGGTGGGAGGAGCTTCTTCATGCACGATTCAACAATCTGACTGTTAACATCACCAGCGGTGAAGACAGTGAATTTTTTTGAGTTGTTGCCTTTGAACTTGTTGGCTTTGTACTTGGTTTTCTTTCGAGCCGTCCGAGTGTTGGCCCTATTGTCAGCACCCAAATATTTGCCATTTACAGTAATCTGCAATTTATCAAGCGACTCAACAAGCGTGGCATTTTCATTTTCGTCGTTGGTAGACTTGTCTAGCTTCCCTGGAGGGTGCTTAGCGGTACGAATATGAGCAACAAGATCGCCGTAGGTACTAAACGCAGTACAGCACGTGGAACATTTAATCGCCATAGTTACGTTAGTTGATTAGACCAAAATTCCCAGTGACAACAAAACCAAGGGGGACAAGGACATGCTAGTATCTTTATGTGGGAACAGGGAGGTTCATGGCAGAATAGGGGATGAATAAACTTCACTGTGGTGCTTATCGCATTTCGTCCACTCTCAATACAAGTTAATAACAACAACAACGAACTTTAACCTTGGAATATTCGTGGCTCTAGACAAACAAAGTTTGAGCCATGATTGTTTTGGAAAGGAGTGTTTATCCTTTGAAAGTTTTCTATGACGGTGGCCCCTGTGAGGTCGTTTTCTTTCCTCTAGTCCAAAATAACCAGCAAGCCCGTTTCTCTGCCGTGAAAGTTGATCATGGTTTCGGGAATAACCACCTAGCTGGCATGACCTGCTTCTCCCATGAGAGTTGTCCAAACAACCTCCTGGCAAAGTGCGTGGCCAAGGTAAAGCAAACTTTCTTCCTCCCTTGAGCTTTTGCATCCCTAAAAAAGTTCACCATGGATTCCACCCACTGAAAAAACAATATACCCAAATGGTGAACAAATCTTCAAAAGTGTATTCTGCCAAACTTACTTATGGTTATGGTTCTGAGCTGGAATGATAAGCAAATAGGGTTTATATATCTCTCTCTCCTGATTGTTTGCATCTTGGTTGTGTGGCCTCTACACGAAATGTCTTGTCTAGGAAAAGAGGAAGGATAAACCAATGGCTCACCAAACCTAAGACAATGGGAATGTGTGTTGGCTTTTTGAGGGATTTCGTCTCCATGAAAAATTCAGCAGTGGTTGCAAGTCCCCAACACAATTCCAGACAGCTGAGACTTACAGACAAACGAATTGTTGACATTGCCTTCAAATCGGGGGATTTGAAGTGTTTGTATAACCGAAGCGCCCCATTGGGGTGTAGTATAAGTTGATTTAAAATTCATCCTTGACAGGATCACGTGACCACAATATTTCCACGTACACCCTTACTTGGAACAACCCATTATTTGATACCACTACCAACTAGAAGGCTCTGGATAACACATTCTACTCTTAATTGAGATGCATACCCTGGCTACCGAAGAATCATCTCCCACCATACTAAATCAAGGCACGCCAAAAAAAAAATTCAGAAAAATTTCCCAGCCCATCCCAGCCCAACCCCCCATCTCCTCACCATCAACGTTGACACACCATGGGCAAACACAGAAAGAACAAGAGAAACCAGAAAGCCAGACACAACCCTGTCTCAAATCCGGACCACGCCGCCGAGGTGCAAAACGGGGGCAAGTCAAAGATCCTCCCGCTTCTCACGAAGTTGAAGTCCGCCGCACCCAACGACAAGTCGATGGCCATCGGGGTGATCAACGTGCTAGCCGAGGACCAGCGGATGCGGGAGATGTTGTTGAAAGAGGACGTGATCTCCGTGGTGATGGAAACGTGCTTGAACGACTCGAGCGACGAGATTGTGGTGGAGGCGTTTGGATTGTTGCGGAACTTGGCCATCGAGGAGGGCTACGATGTGGTCCGATTCATCTGGGAGAACAACATCTGGACGACGATCGAGAGCGCGTTGGAGAAGATCAACACGTCGTTCAAGTACTTGGTCGAGAACGGGGTGGCGAAGGAGAAGGACAAGTCGAAGGTGCAGTTGTTGTTTGATTTTGCCGAGAATATATTTGCGTTGATTATCATGTTGATGACTGCGGACGAAGAGATATTTGATGCTGTTTTCAGCAAGATCGACCCGATTCTTGAGTTCATTTTGAGTGTCATTGAGAACCATGTGGATGGCAAATTGAGGGTTTCTTCGGGGTTGCTCAATACGTTGTTGGAGTTTGTCTACCAGTTGTCGACCGAGTCGGTGCCGTTTGTGGAGAAGATACACAGCTTCAATTGGGAGAAGGTATCGAAATTCTTGACTTCCGACGACGCCGTGACCCCCACGGCAAGAATATACTATAACGGGATCTATTTTTCACTCGTGGAGATTGTTTTAGTGCCAACGGATCCGTTGCAGAAGGAGGAGTTGATGCGCGAGGTGTTGACGAATGTCTCCAAAGGGATAACGGAAGGGGGCGAAGAGAGTGTGGGATTTGATGTCGGGTGTGATATCATTGCCACTGTCTGTGAGTATTTGGCGACAAACGAATCGAATCCGGAAGAGCCTGCCAAGTTGACGAGTGAAACCTTGCAGTTGGTTGAGCAAATAGGTAGTGGGTTGGCTGAAAAGAGTGAACTACAATCTGCATCGGCTGCTTTGAACAATCTCCAGTTGGTACTTGAAATTTGTAAGTAGAGCCTCCAAAATAATACACACAGACACACGTTTGAGTGGATAAGATAGACACACGTTCGACGGAGCTAATAATAGCAAGTTGAAAACAAAAAAAACTTGACAAAGCCGGGAGTGCTGCACAGTTACACCTTGCTTCGACGTTTTAATTTTGCAGTTTTGGGAAAGAAGATCACAGCAAATATAGCCAGATTCTAGATCCTTGATGCAACTTGCATTAGTTATGTCTGACAAAGTAGTTGAGGATCGGGTAAGCAAGCGCATCCGTTATTGGTGAGAATTTCATCCATTGTTATAGCGATCACTCCAGGAGTGTTATTGTGAACAGTGGGCTTGAATTCCGTGTCTGGTTTGATGGGTACGAATGGAAATTTCAAAGGAAGTCGGGGAGAGGCAAAAGAAAAGAAAAAGAAAAGGGTGAAATTTCTTAGTATGTCGAGAAAGCATTGCTACTCCTATTCTCACCCGAGCCGAGCAGCATTCTAGTATTACACCATTGCACATTACACAAGACACCACCAATGGGCAGGTTGGTGGAATTCTTGCAAAACAACTGCAAAATGACTGAAAACAGTTAAAATGACAAAGTTTTTCTCTTCGTGGGAGCGCACGACAGAATGCGCGCCGGCCTCCCTTTCGGTTGGAGCAGCACCCACACCCAGGGCTTTACGTGCCCGCAAGGCAGGAGAAAACGTGTGTCTGAGGTGTATGTAGACGAGCGAATGAATGGGTCTAAGATTCTCGCATGTATGTATGTATCCTGACCCCCCTACATGATGGGGAGTGATTGCTGCACCTCATAGAGATAGGCTGATCAGGGAGGAAGAATGGAAAAAGCGAACCAGTGGAAGGTCTAAAATTAGAAATCGCGGAACTGAGCAACGAGGCATAGGGGTAAACACGCATGCGGTGAGCTCCCCCATATTTCGAGAACATCTCCTTACAACCCACGCCTTGCAGGAGACAAGTGGTGGAAGGAAGGGCAGACAGAATGCACGATCAGATAAACGGAAAGCAAAAAAAAAAGAAAAGAGTGTCCGGAACTCCCAACTGATGGAAGGTTGCATTTGATTTTCTGCGTGGCTCGCTGCCTCCACTCGATTTTGCTCCCAACCTTTCTTGATTCGCAAAATGGTTTGTGATAGGAAGAGAGAGTGTGTGATTGGATACTCACACGGACCCTGCTACGGTGGCTGGCTAATAGGTAAGGGAATGTGGGACGCAATAGATATGATGAGTGTGATGAGTGTGATGATGATGCCATTTGATCCAATTCGCGAGGTCAACAGCTCTGGTGGAATGTTATGGGATGTAAATGTTGATAGTGGTGAAAGAGAGCAAGACTAACAATGGGCAGAGATCAATTTAACACAAAGCAGCCCTGGACTAAATTTTAAATTTTAGTTTAGTGGAGCAGGGTGGTAGGGTACCCTGGAGGGAAGAGCCTTAACAAAGTGCGAATGAACTATGTGCAGGACATTGGGTAATAAAGACACGCAAATCACTCACGGTAGCGGAATTTTACATGCACCCTATTATTCATTGTAAATGGGCAATGGCTGGCTCACACGTTAACTATGTATTACGTCTTAAGTTGCCCATTTTCGAATAATCACACACGCACCAACGAGAGCTTGGAGCCATTTGCCTTTTTTTCTTTATGTGCTTAGCGAGGCGAGTAGACGAATTCATAAAAAGAAATAAGGGTTGCGACCTAGAGCAGGGAAAGGGTTCATTTTAATCGTATTGTGCCAGACTATTTACTCTAAGCATTTCTATTTTTACACACACAAGCGACATTTTCACGTTTGCTGATTTGCCCTTTCATTTCATTTGGTTTCTTTTTGGGGGTGGGATGAGTGGGAGTGGGTGGATGTCGCTCGTGCCTTTCACAGTCTCCCCCTTTTTTTCTTACATGTCGTCTTGTTCCCCTGGAAAGAGGTTTGGAATTGGGGCCGCAGCTATTCTTAGTAAAACCATCTTGAGACACCTCTCAATCTCTTTACCACTTCAGGCAAATACCTGGCTGATACAGCCATATAACACCAAGGGTCCCCGGTCCTTGATGAGCAGAAGAACAACTTGAAACAAATTTGCGAACAGCCAGTAACGATCGCAGTGGAAAACGCCCACGCTTATCTCGTTCGCTCCTTTCCTTGCCCTCTGGAAACATTCTGCCCTGAAATTAGGCTGGAGTACATTTGCTGGAAGGCAATCACAAAATCACCCGCAATGACGGAGCACAAAGACTATTTTAAGTTGTTTTGCGGCAAGGCTCCTATCGCAGTGACACAGACACAGACACATGATTTCATTTCTCGCACCCATCCTTGTCCCACCATCCAACCAAACTGCAAAAGCTCCAGAATTCACAGAAAGGCAAAATAAAAAATTTTGCCATATCATCTATATTTAGTAAAACATTTATGAATCAAGTGATGGGTAGCCTTCCCAAAATTCCATTATAAATAGATTGGCAAATTCCCCCCGATTTCCTCGAAACTTTTTCTTGCGTTCTCTTGTTTCACCATTGTATCAATTCTTCAGTAAACCACTTACTTAATATCCACCCACCCATTCGCTATGAAATTCACTTCATTCGCTGCCTTCGGTTTATTGGCATCCGCTGTTTCAGCCTCCTACTACGGAAACACTACCACTGTCGCTATCACAACCACAGACTTTGTGACAACATGTCCATACCCAACCACATTCACCGTCAGCACTTGTACCAACCACATCTGTAACCCAACTGTTATCAGCGTCACCAGTGCCACTACCATAACCATCACTGGTGAGGTCATCTGTCCGACTGAAACTACTGAGGCCCCATCTGGTTCTGAAGGTGAGACTACTGAGGTTCCATCTGGCTCTGAGGGTGAAACTGTCACTACTGATATCACTGTCACTGACTTCACTACCTACTGCCCATACCCAACCACTGTCACCATCACCACCTGTGAGAACCACAAGTGTGGACCAACCACTATCCCAGTTGAGACAGCCACGACGATCACTATCACTGGTGAGGTGATCTGCCCAACCACATCTACCGTTGCTTCTCCTACTGAGTCTGGTGAAACTGAAACCACTGTGGAGACCTCCAGCAAAGTTGTTACTACCCACTACACCACCACCGATTTCACCACTTACTGTCCATCTCCAACCACCATCGTCGTGTCTACGTGTGACGAAAAGGAATGTCACCCAACCACTATCGAGGTCACCACTGCTACTAGTATCACTGTCACCGGTACCGTTGTTTGCCCAACTACCGAATCCACCGTTGTGACTACTACCAAGCCAGTGGAAACCCCATCCAAGACTCCAATCGTTGAGACTTCCAGCAGTGTCGTCACTACCCACTACACCACCACTGACTACACTACCTACTGCCCGTCTCCAACCACCATCATCGTCTCCACTTGTGACGAGAAGGAATGTCACCCAACCACCATTGAAGTGACTACTCCATCCACCGTCAGCGTTCCAGGAACTGTTGTTTGCCCAACCACCGAGTCCACTGTCATCACTACCACCAAGCCGGTCGAAACCCCATCCAAGTCCCAGGTTGTTGAAACGACCAGCGCCGTCGTCACCACCCACTACACGACTACCGGATACACCACCTACTGTCCATCCTCAACCACCATTGTCGTGTCCACCTGTGGAAGCCCAGAAGAGTGCCACCCAACCACCATTGAGGTCACCACTCCAACCACCGTCAGTGTTCCAGGCACCGTCGTTGTCCCAACCACTTCCACCACCGTCGGCACCACCGTTAAGCCAGCCGAGACCACACCTACCCCAACTGCCACCACCCCATACGTCACCACTGCCTCCTCTGTCGTCACCACCCAGCAGACCATCACTGGATACACCACCTACTGTCCAGAATCAACCACGTTGGTCTTGACCACCTGTGAGGGCGAGCAGTGCGCACCACATACCATCTCGGCTACCCCAGGCGAGACCGTCAGTGTCACGGCTCCAGTCGTCCAGCCATCCACTCACACCACCGCTGTTCCGGTCACTGTCAAGCCAGTCGAGTCGTCTACTCCTGTCGTGGCCGTGAGCTCGGGAACTACTGTCGCTGCGGAGTCCGTCACCCCAACACCGGTGATCTCGGTCGCTGGCGCCGCTGGTGCCCCAAGGGCTTTCGCATCGACTGCCTTCGGTGTGTTTGCTATCATTGTTGCTGGTATTTTCTAGATTGACAATTGATTAATTACTTTTTCGGTACTTCTTTTTGCATTAAGTTTTCTGTTTATATTCATTCATCATTTCAGGTATTTAAAGTTCATTTTGCTTTGTTTCAGTTTATTACATATTTGGGGGTTTTTCATAGTTTATTATCTTTTCGTTTCTGTAATTACATTCTTCTTCGGTATACGAATTAATAAGAATAAACATACAAAAAAAAGTTCTTAATTATCTATATATTTCTCTCTACCCTGTCCAAGCACTCGAAACAGCTGGCCATACCCTCTTGTACAAACTCATAGCAACCACATCCTGCGACGTCAATTTCCCGTCGAAATTAGCCTTGAAGTACCCATGCGTACCAAGACTCTCCTTGATGAACCCAGTTCTGCCCGACTTTGTAAACAACGTGATCGCCTTGAAGTAGCTGATATCCTCCGGGTTGAAAAACATGTATCTCACAGTGACCACCCTCTTGTGGATCTTGACCGGGTGTCCCGTCAACACTGCTCTCTGGGCCACGATTCTCGTGTGGTCGGACCCCAAGAACGACCCTTTACCCACAAACTCAACCTCACCAGGCGTCGCGCCGGGCTTGAAGTACAACGCAGGGGAGTTCGTGAATAGGACTGGCGCGATGGCGGTCGCAATGAGGGTGTTCCCCAAATGCGCAAAGTTCTCCATCTTGTGCACGTTGTTGGCGTTGTTTGACGCCTGGTTGAACAACGGCTGGATGACTTGTCTGCGGGGCCCGTACTGCACAATCAACAGGTCCTTGTTGGGGATCGGCTTCTCGTACTCCTCCCAGCTCTCAAAGGAGAAGTTGCAAACCGCGAGCTTGTGCTCGTGCTCGAGGAGCTCGTACACTGTGAATGGCGCAACTTGGGGGTTGGCTCTGTCGGCAATGAATGATGGTGCTTTGATGAAGAGTCGGACGCGGGACCCCGTGGTGAGCTCGGCGCCTTTGATCAAGTCCTTATAGAGCTTGTTCTTGGTGGCTTTGTAGTTGGACACGCGGAGGAGTCTGTTGATGACGGATGGCGCCTCTGGGTCGTGTTCGTCGTACTCCCAGTCACAGTTGGCCAAGGACTTGACGCCTCGGTAGGCGCTTAAACGCTCCTTGGCGGATTCGGTGGGGTGCAATTCGATCTCATCCGGGAACTCCAAGTCGTCTTTCTCTAAGGATCTGAACTCTTGCAATTGGCGTTCTTCTTCCTCGGGTGATAAGTCAATGTGCATCTCGGAAGCAGCGTATTCAGTGGCGCTGTCTGGGATTAGGTCGTCTTCGACCATTGCGTCTTCTTGGACTTCGTTAGATCCTTCGACTTGCTCTTCCAAATCCGATGCATCTTCATCCAACACGGCATCATCAACAAACCATCTTCCTTGGTATTCGGACGTCCCTTTAGGAACCAACCTCCTACTTGGTTTCTTCGTCCCATCGTCATTGAAATAAATCTTTCCCTCTTGTCTCACACCTAACTCATTATCCCAAAACTCTCCATCATCCTCTTCTTCCTCCATCTCAATCTCCTCGGGGTTCAACTCATCCAACGTCTCCTGGTTTTCATTCGGCACATACGTCTCCTGCACGTCATCATCCACGTCCATGCCCAGGTGCTTACCTCCACGTCTCGACACTTTCTCCATCTTGTCCACTTGAAAATCGCCAAACCCGGGGATATGCGCCAACCTATTCGCATTGAACCCCACACCTCTCACTGTCCCCTCAACCACAACATGCTCCTCCCCATTCGCAACCACACTATCCGCGACGAGCCAGCCACGGGAGTCCCTCCACGTGACCAGCAGCGGGAACTTCTGGCATATACTCCTCAAGCAATTGGCGTTATCGGCGTCGTTTTCCAACAGGTACAACTTGTCGCCGTCTGCGGGGAAGAAGTGCTTGAAGTACGAGGACAACGACTGCTTGATGTCCAACTGCAAGTTTCGTTTCGGGTACGCCGTGACGACATTTGGGAGCACGCCGATGACAGACGCGATACCTTGTTCGATCAACGCCCGCAAGATGGTCTCGCCATAGGACGGGTCGATTTCCTGCGTGGCTGAGATCCCAAACACGACAAAGTCAGAGACCCGTGCCGCGTCCATTATGCTTAGCATGTTGTGGTGATCGGGCACAATGACCTTCAAGTTGGTCTTGAACTTGGCCACGTTGATGTTTGTCACGGACGGATGCGCGAATGTGAACTCTGTACTGCAGTCGTCGTTGTCCTGGGTGTTGAACAATGTCTGTGCGATGGATACAGGAGAGATGTCGTCCGTGAGGGCAATTATGGAAACGATCTTCTCTGCGCCCAGGTTCCCGTCGAATAACTTTCTGGATAATTTCGTCTCCAAGATCTTATTCTCTCTTTGCTGTTTAGACAAGTTCTTGCGTTCTAGCTTCGACACAACCTTGTTCTTGGGTCCGTTCCCGGAAGACTTCTCGACTTTCCCCTTGATCCGGGCTTTGATTTGGCCCTTGGTCGCGTGCTTCGACTTGAAGGGTTTATGATCATGCTTCAACGTGTTTCTATGCGACATGACTGGTGGGTTGGTCGTTTGCTTCGTGAGTCCCTTCTTGGTGGTTCTAAATTTTCTGTGGTAAAGTTTTGAGATGAGCTGGAGAGCGAAAATAGTGCTGATCCGAGTCACGTGGAGGACTTTAGGGTTGTACAGCCCTAATCACGTGGGGTCATTCGTTTTGTTCAATTGATCCAGGCGCACGACTATTTGGACGTTATGTGTAGGTCTGGTGCGCTTTTCGCCCATAGTCCCCAGTGCGCGCACACACACGCACACACGCACAGGCTGGGCAGCGGTGAGGATGGTTCAAAAAAAATTCAGTTGGAAAATCAGTTTACTATAGAGATTAGCTTGTACACCATATACACAACGTTAAATTAGTATGTGATGAGATGCACCAGAAGAGAGAGAGAAAGAAGGACAGACCATGTCATGTTGGAATCGACCTATGGATGGTCTAGACAAGGAGAGTTATGGATGCATTTGAAGAGAGTTTTGGATTAGAGAAATTTTTCACCAGTGGCAACAACAGAAACAACAGGACATCCTCCACGTCTCCGTCTCCGTCTCCTTCTATCTACAGAGGATGAATGAACAGGAATACTAACGGACTATTATCTAGGATTTACAGACAAGATGGCTCACGAAAACGTTTGGTTCTCCCACCCAAGAAACTTCGGTAAAGGTTCAAGACAATGCAGACACTGCTCCTCCCACTCTGGTTTGATCAGAAAGTACGGCTTGGACTTGTGTCGTCAATGTTTCAGAGAAAAGGCTGCTGACATTGGTTTCAACAAGTACAGATAAACAACCAACTCCCGCACTCCCACACTCCCACACCTCACATCATTTTGTAAATTATTAAGACGAATGGAAAAGAAGGTTGATGCTTTTCTTTTTGGTAATGTTTTAAGTTAAAAAAAAGAGAGAGATTATATAGTATAATATAAGTATAAGATTTCAGTATACTAATAATGACATGTAGATGGTAGGCAGGTAGTCTGGAACTAGCCTTCGGTGTAGATGTTGGACAGACTGATCAGTTTAAGATGTTGCACCACGTTAGGCTGACCTGACCGTATGCGACAACAAGTAAGAAACTACAGGCAACAAGAGATTGGTTGTGCTCATTGAAATGTATCCCCTAACTAAATCGACATTCAAAATTCATTACAAATCTAAATTTCAAACTTCCTATGAGGGACAACATGGGTTAATCTTGGGAATTTGAAAACATTTATTTCAATTATAAATGGCAACGAGTATAACTTGACTATTTTACATTATCTCGTCGTGGCAAATATTCCCGTATACTTTTTGATTAAAGAGAAGAAGAAGAAAGGGTTAAAAGGTGTGAAAAAAATTCATACTGCGATGGTGTGGTATTTATACTGGCCACGAAGGAGGGAAGAGAAAAATTAAACGTGTATAAAACTGATCTAACCCTAAAGAAAACAGACACTAATAAATAAATAAGTAAATAAATATATAACAGTTACAGGTAATAATAATTAATAAATAATTGAGCATTTCACGTCAGCAACTTCTGGTCAATATCCATGCGCAAGAGTAATAGGGAACGTAACAATCCAATCATGGTGACGAAACTGGCCAAACCCACAGGAACAACAGCAAAGACAACGATATTGTAGAAGTCGAAAAACCTTGCCTTCTTGCGGATGCCTTTCTTTGAAGTGATTTCTAGGTTGGAGGTGACGAAATTCTGTACAATGTAAGCGAATGTCAAGAAACAACTGATTAATAGCCAGATGTGCAATCCGTACTTCTGGCCGCTGTCGGAGGAAAACGCCCCCACGAGGAACAACTCGATGGTGATGATTATCGTCAGCATGGACAAGACACGCACAATGGCGGCCGATGTCAGATACGTCACGATCCAGCGCACCAACAAGGAGTCCAATATGGAATAGGACAAGTAGGCGCTGACGATGCACCAGAGCCCGGTCAAAAAGTACTCGCAGCCGCGCGGAGAGTTGTCCAAGACGTTCAGGGCATGGTCGTTGTAGTAGCTCAATCTCCAGGATTGAACCAAGCCAATGACGGGCGGGATCAAGGACACGTCTCGGCAGAAGGCCAACAAAAAGTGCTGTCTGGCATTGAGAAACTTCAAGCCCAACTGCTTGATGGATGTGCGCTTCATCATGTTAACTCTGGTGGAGGAGGACGGTATGATCAGGTTGTTGAGGGTGCTTTCTGTCGACGATGTGGACTCAGTCATGGGCACGGCCTGCGGCACCATGGATTGGGGCATGGGCAAAGAAGGGATGGGGGTGTATATCTGAGTGGGACGAGTGAGGTCGTCGACGGGGGTCAGGATGCCCTGGTTGTGCATTCTCTGAGACGCTTCGTAGGAAGGTACTACCTCATATGGATCGAAGGGAAGGTCGTTGGTGTTGGTGGGATTAGTGGTGGCTGTGGAAGGGTCTATTGGAGTGGTTGATTGTAGTAGGGTAGGTGGGGCCATGACTGGGGATGGCAGTTGTTGCGTCAGTTGGCCGCTATTGGAATTGCTGAGACAGGTGGCCGAAGCGGTGGCAGCTGTGTTCGCTTCCGAATAGTCTTCGTCTATCTGGTGTGATTCCAAGGTGTTTGAGAAACGTGACCTTAGCAAGCTTGGTATCATTTTTGAGTGGTTGGAGGTTGGTAGTTGAAGTTGAATTCGGGTAAAGGAAGACGAAGGGAAAAGTACGAAAATAATATAACAGTTGAGTCTTCTTCTTCTTCTTCTTATTGTGTTGTTGTTGTTGTTGTTGTTGTCGGTGGTGGCTCCCTGAAATTGGTGTGTATGTATGTGTTAGGTTTATTACTCTTTTTATATTAATGTGTGAGATTTCTTTTTTTTTTTGCTTTGCATTTTTTTCTATTGCTTCTTTTGTTAAAAGTTTGCCCTTGGACAGAAACAGAACAAAGGTTGGCTGATGTACAATGTGCAGGGCTCATACTTAGCACACAGGTCACGTGGACACACTATCACATGAGTATACCCCTCTTGCACACCACCATCACCACCACTACCACTACCCCTATCCCATTTACAGTAACCAGCTGACAAGAACCCTTTTGAATTAAACTCAACTCTCCAGTGACCACTGACATTATTCTCAGTTGCTATGGTTATTGTTTAATGCTCCTTGATAACCTTATCCTCCACGCCTCCCCCCCTTGCACAACCAAACGTTTGATTTCTCTCCTTATCAATTTATCGAACCACACCTGTCTCACACACACACACACACACACTCTCACACTCACAAGGTAGAGCATGAAAAAAAGAAACACATGCACGTGACTTACTCTAATCAACCAATAAGGGTATATATTATAACTAGAATAGACTTTGACTTTAAATAATAAAAAAAGAAACAACTCTGTTCTTATCCTTATCCAAAAACTAAGCAACATATGCAAAAAAATAATTCATCACCAGCAACACAACCATCAACAGCCAAACCAATCCAAGCTCTATGCTTAGATGGCTTCCAATTGTTGAGAAATCTCGTCCAATTCGGCCTTGGCGGAGTTGTATGTTTCGGTCAACTCTTCGAACTTCTTTTCCCATTCTTCCTTTTCACTCTCCAAGGAGGCAACCTTTCTTTCCAATTGTTCAGCCTTGATGTCGGTTTCTCTCAACTTTTCAGTGGTCTCTTTCAAGTTCTTGTCGGCCTCTTCCAACTCTTCTTCCAAGACTTGGTTCTTCTTGGTGTAGTTCTCGTTGGAGGTCTTCAAAGAGTGGGACTCGTCGGCAGTCTGCTTGATCTCGTTCAAAGAGGTTTCCAATTTCTCAACCTCTTCTTCCAAAACCTGGTTCTTTCTGGTCAAAGCTTGGATCTGGTTGTCCTTTTCTAAGTTTTCTTGTTCCAATTCCTTGATTCTGTCGCCCAATTCATCGGACTTTTCTTGCCATTTTTCAGCATCCAATTTCAAGCTGTTGATTTTCTAAGAAACAATTGTTAGTACTTCTACTGTTGTGGTTGTTGTTTTTTTCGCTGTTGCTTTGGTGTGAGAGGGCGCAAGGTCACAAACATTCCTGTTACACGTCACTCAAAATCAATAAGCACACCAACCACAGCATCCGATGTCTTGATTCGAGCACTCATTGGTAGGATACTTCCCATTGTGGTGGTGATGTATATGAATCTCCATTGGATCAGGCGAAATTCTATTCTGGCACACATACATTTGGCCCAGCCAGATCTTGATTTGCCTTGATCTCCGTGGCTCCGTCTTCTACCGCAAGCAAAACAGCGTTCAATTGGGATTGGTTAGTCAATGACGAGGAGGGGTGTTCTAACATACTTCCTTGAGTTTATCCATGGTGAATTAGTTAAATAAGTAAGAACAGTGAAGTCTTTCTGTCTAAGTTGGGTGGTAATAAAGAAAAGAAAAGAAAAAGAGTGTTTGGTAGGAGAAAATTTCCATGGGCCACACAGTGTGAGAAACTGAACGACCACTCGCAGTGTAAGAAAAATTAGAGGCCAACAAACAAATTGAAAATTCTCGTGTACTGTTTTGTTTTGTTTTTACTTTAGCCAACGTACACGAAATTTCTTCATGGCTCCAAACTGGCTCCAAACTGGCTCCACCGTCAATAGCACATACCCGCCAATGGTTTTAATAACCGACACTCCCACAGTATCCTCGGAGGTGAACTACCACAATCACGTGAACACGCGCTGCGTTCTTCATGCGCACACTGTTGCAAAACTACAAAGAAAAAGTATCAAATCATCATGGGATGGCTGGTCGTCCACACTCCCTTGACGGGTTTTCTCAGGGTCCTGGTCTAATCAAACGGATACGAGATTCAACCACAAACAAGAACCATGAACAACGTCCCTCTTGTTGCGCCTGATCTAGAATGATCCAGGTGTCTGCTGGAAACAACGCCCACAATGGGGGAGCGGTTGACGTACTGGATATTGTAGTTGCTTTGATTACGCCTCCTCTTCCCTGTAAACCTTAACTTCATGCCATCTTTCGACAAGTTCTATTAATAACTTCGATGGTTGCTCATGGTAACACGCCGTCGGAACCATAAACCCTCCTGCTGCAAAAAAGCATGTTGCACTCTCTCGAAGACCAGGCGCATACAAAACTGATAGCCAAAAAAATCTCGCCCTGGGGACACGCCCCCCCCCCCCCACATACTTTTTTTTGGCGATAGCCAGCCATCTTGGCCAGTATGGGGGGAGATCCACACAGTGATCGTCTAGCTGAATTATGCATCCTTCCCACCCTATCCAACCCTTCTGAAATTATGTGTTTTCTTTCCCAGCTTAACTCCTTAGACGATTGCCCCCTTTCCCTTTCACATTCACATCCCTCCTCCCCCCTTCCCCCTTTATAAAAGCGCAGGAATTCCATCTTCACTTTTTCTTTCCTTTTGTATGGGTGGCATCACGAATCTATTCTCATCGATACCCTTTTAGCACAACATGACTTCCGTAGTCTACCCACCACAGCGAGAACTATCGATAACACCAAGCATAGTAGCCGAGTCCGTGTCCACGTCCAGCATCCATCTACATCGACGAAACTCATCTAATCCATTCGAAGTCATCTACGACCAGATCACAGGGCCCCGCCCCACCACCACGCACACGAGGACAAACTCCCAGCTATGGCATAACTCACATAACTACGAGGAGATATCGAAGAACATACATCACAGGACACCCAGCGCCGCGATACCGACAACACCACTAACCCCGCCCATCCTAACCATCCTTGAGTCCCAATCGGGTGGTGGTGGTGGTGGGGCATCGGCAACCAGATCAGGATCCATCGTGTCGAGGCTGGCGACGGTACGCAACAGGAAGAGGATCATCGGACGCAACAAGACTGTGAAGAAGAAAGACATCGCTGAGCACAAGCCCATGGCGTTCCCGATCCGGCGCAAGTCGAGCCTCAAGTACAAGTCACTCAACAACACCAGTAGCAAGTTCAACACGAAGAAACAGATGTTGGAGTTCATGAAGAACACAAACTACTACGAGCTCGTGCACAACCTCATCCCCGCGTCGTTTCGGCTCTACCGCCACACGCGTATCCTCCGTCCCCGGCCGAAACTCACGTACGAGGTGTTCGGGATGGCGGAGCCCGTGACGCCCCTGGCGGTGAGCGTGAGGGAGTACGACATGTATGACAAGTACCGCGGGTTGATCTTTGACGGGAAGTACCGTGTCGAGGAGTTGGACGCGGTGGTGTTGAGCGACGAGAGGTTGAATCGCCGCTTGTTGTTTGAGATCTTGCTCAGGAGAACCCTTGCTGCGAAGATGGACTACAGGATACGAGCAGCATTCCTGAAGTCGGTGTATGAGGGCGACGATCATATGTTGGAACCTATACGGAGATCTACAGAGACTATATCGACTTTTTGAATGACACATGATTTTAACTCTTAGCTGTTGTACACCATCGGGAGCATGAACTCTCGTATTCTCTTTGTGGTTTCGTCATCCGGGATGTCGCGGTGGTGCGCCGTCGTGGTTCTCCCGTCGTTGGTTCGCGTAGGATAGTAGGCGTGGTCAAGCACATTGAGCATGAATAGCGGGATCTTGTTGTCCCGGACGCCCTCACACACACTGAGGACTTCGTCGGCGCGAATGTGCCCCGTGTCGTAGAGCTCAATGAGCTTGTTGAACCACTTGGCGTCCTTGATGTAGTACGGTGAGTCGTTCTTAGATGCTTTGATCGGTGGCGCGTTCATGGCGGCGATTGTCGCTGAAGTCAATGCGTTCTCGATATCGATGTTCATCTGCATCGTGGGTCGCTGTTGTTGTGGGGGAGGTTGTTGTTGTTGTTGTTGTTGTTGTTGTTGTTGTTGTTGGACGGATACTTGTCTTCGTGCTGTAGACTGGGTCTGATAGTCCAACCTTGCACGTTTCAAATCCGGATCAACTGCTTCTTCCAACGGCAACACATCCAGGTTGAACACCACATGACTGTGATGCTGCAGACCCTGGTTATGATCCTGCACATCGTCACCCTGTTGATTGTGATCATCACCTGCGTCAAACTGCTGTTCCTGTTGTTGTTTCTGTACTGCTTCCTTCCTCCTCTTCTTCGTATTCGTGTTCTTCTTGACCGGCACCAACGGCTTGAAAAACTCGTTATTCGCCTCCGGATAATTCCCAAACTTCGGTATATCCCGGTATATATCCCCGTCCTCGAACCCCTCAAGGAACTTCTCATCCAACTTGGCCGCCAACGGAAGGATCTCGTTATGGTACACCGAGATGTACCTCAAGTTATCACTCAAGAAGAAGTCGTTACTGATCAAGTTACTCTTATTCAAGCTTTCCAAGTTCGGCAAGTTCAACGAGTCACTATACAAGATCAGCTTCACCTGTCTCGCATCCAACACGTACTTCTTGTGTTCCAAGTCAAGGATCTGGAACTTCCCGAGCTCGGGGTTCCACTTGTACGAATACCCCGAAGTGATGCCCTTGCTGTGCACCATCAACCGGTGCCAGATGCGGTACCGGTGGTGGATCACGTTCATCAAGTGCTGCAGAATCAGGTACTTCGAGTACGTCAGGTACACCGTCTCCGGGTTCGCCCGCCGCAACTGCTTGCACACGTATAGCCATGCCTTCTTGGTCATCTCCGCCTCAGCCCCTCGCGGGTACGAGTGCACAACGTCGCTGAGGAGCTTGATTAGGTACTGGTCCATGCGCGGAGTCCACCGCTTGTACTTCGAGTCCTTGGACTTGAGGTCGAATTGCGTGAGCCCCGTGTTGTCGTAGGTGGTGGTTGTGGCTGTGGTGGGGGTTGTGGTGGATGTTGTGAGCGATGGCGAGGTTGATATGGAGCCGACGTGGGGTGTGCTGGTGGGGTGGTCCGTGGGGTCGGGTTGGTTGTATCTCTGAAGGTATACGTTGTTGGCATCTACTTGTTGCTGCTGATGATGGTGATGCTGTTGCTGCTGCTGCTGTTGTTGTTGTTGTTGGAGATGAACCATCTCTTGGTGAATCTTGAGTTGCTGTTGCTGGTGTGGGTTGTGGTGGGGTTGATGATGCTGCATGTACTGGTGCTGTTGCTGCTGGTGCTGTTGCTGTTGCTGGGTGGCGTCATTCTTGGAATCAATGAACTGCTCTGGGACAACCATCACGAACTTCCGATCGCTAGCGTGGTGTCTATTGCTTGACATGTTTTGTGACTCCTGGCGTTTTTGCAGTTAAAGTGTTGTACAACTTGCAAAGATAAGTTTGTGGGCGAACTTACAGTTTGTGTGTGGGCTATTTTTGAAGGTTACAAGATTCCTTCGTCTAAAATGCAAAAACAGAAAAAAAGAAAAAAAAAATAAAAACAAATTGATTCAGTGCACTACTTTCTGCTCTTACTTAATCAGGTTGATGGGGAACACCGAAGTCGATTCGAGATTGTACGTCGATGGATTCATGTTGATTCTTCTGTTGTTGTTATTATACTCCTCGTGCTTGTCTTGGACTTTAATAAACTTGTCCAATGTCTCGTAAATCCTCTTTCTTCTGATCGACTGGCTGCTGGTGGATCCCGTGGTTGTGGTACCGCTTCCTGAGCTTGGTGTGGGCGTTGTCAATGGCGTAGCCATGTGGAACTGCGCAGGCCCAGAGTTCCCATTGTAGTTGCTCACCGTTGTCAACCGGTTACGCAACGACATAAACGTGTTACTCTGAGGCAAAATCATCAACAACCCATACAACGTCTTGAACAAGTACGGGTGGCGCTCTGGCTCCAACAAGTTCAACCTTAGCTTCATGAATATTGGCAGCTCAAGCAACTGCACCAACACATCCAACTGTATCAACAACTGCGAAGTCACTTCCAACTCAGACAAGTTCTTGATTATCAAAAAGGAAAGCTCGTAGTTGCTCGTCAACAAACACAAGGAGATTGCGCTGGGGGCGTTGTGACACCAACTTTGGAACAATGATGCAAACAACTGCCAGTCCTCTAATTTCGTTGAATCTAGATTCTTCAACTTCTTGCGAAATGGCAACAACTCTTGCGATGTCAATAAAATGTTGTTCAAGGTCACAATCATTGTGTTCAAGAAATCCAAGTCGTTCAATGTTGTCAACACCTCAGACAATGTAGTAAAAATAATCTCTGAGTTCAAGGTCACACACAACTTACGAACAATGAACTCGACCTTGAACGACTTATCTGACCCTTCAGACTCAAATATCTTGATCAATTTGATCATAAAGTTCTTGAAGAACTGCTGATTAGACTCGGAAATCTTAGCTAGCAACGACAATATCTTCAAGATAACTTCGTTGCTGGTATCGTACTTCAAGAAGTCAGTCAACTCAAAGTTGTTGCTTGCTTCCGTCAGGAAGTACGACAAAAACTGTTTGGGGCTCCTTTCGTAGATAAATATCAACCAGTCCAAGCTCGAAATTCTCGCCAACTCATTACTAGAGTCCATGTACTCCCTAATGATGGACGACAATGTCAATGGCAACTTGTTTTCCGTAAACTCTGTATTAGTTTCCTCGTTCAACCCAAGAATCTCATTCACCTCCGTCAATTTAGGATCGTTAAACTTGTACAAGAACAGCTGCAACGACAAGTTGAAGTTGAGGAAGGAGTCCCGCAACTCAAAGTCCTGGTCCCTGTCGGTCTTGGAGATATTCTTCAATACTATAGCAACACATTCAGGGAACAACTTCAAGATGCCCGTTGGTGCGATATCTATAATGTCCTGTAACCAATTGATGGAGATAAACTGAACCTGGCAGTAGATCTCGTGTGGCTCGTTGTCCAAATCCTTGGATGTGCTTTCTGCATCGTTGGATTTCAAGAAGGACAACAAGATACTGATGATCTTCGCGTAGTCGATGAAAATATCCTGCCCGAGTATAACCTCCTCTTCGCCTTCACCATCGCTCTCTTCGCCGTCTGTGTCCTTCTGCGCGGCATTCGCTTCGTTGAGCTGTGGTCTTCTCACAATGGTGGTGTCATCTGATTTGATGGAAGCTTCGTCGTCTGCTGCGTCTGCCTCCTCTTGCTCGTCTTCTTGTTTATCATGGCCATTCTCCAACTTCTCCTTGCCGTCTTCTTTCTCGTCATCTCCCTTTTTATCGCCACCCTTCTCGTCAATCTTCTTCTGGTCTTCCTCCTCCTGCTTCTTCTTCTCCAATTCCTTCTTGCGTATTTCGATCTTAATCTGAGCAATGTGTTTAATCTCCTCCAAGAATATAGCCAACAAACTCTCGGTCTCTAAGCGAATATCACTAGGAGCGTTGTTGAACAAGAACTGGATTACTGGCTTCAAAAACTCGGGCAAGAACCTAATCAACTCCAACGATGGGATATCATCAAACAATTCAAGCCAGCTCAACAAAAACTTCTTGGTGAATGGATCAGTAGTGTACATTCTTTCCAACAACGTGGGGATGAATCTCGGCAACGAGAACGCCTTAGTTGGGTCCTGTGGTTCATTCACCTGGATGGCATTCCCCTGTGCATCGACCAAATTACTTCTGATCTGTGACTCCTGCTGCTGTTGCAATATGCTCACGTAATTCGTCGCCTTAGCACTGACGATATCCTTGATCAACCTGTCCAAGATATCAGCCGCGTTCTTGACGCTGCTCTCGGAATCGCTCACCAATATGCACAAAATGTCAAAGATCTCATTGAAGTAAATCAATATCTCGCCCCTGGCAATCTTCGCCACGTTGTAAAGCGACTCGCACGCATAATACCTCACCCTGGCGTCGGTGTCTTTGAACGTGGAGAATATCGGCTTGACTATGTCTTCCAAAAAGTACGCAATGGCAAAGGATCCAAGCGCAACGGAAACACTGCCCAATGCCGTGATCGCCCCCATCTTGGCCAGGTTGGTGCCGGTGTTGGTCAATTCCGTGAGCTCGTTGATGATCCGGTAGATTGTCTGGCTGTCGTTGTGGGCTAATGCATTCTTGGTTAGCGATTCGATTTGGTATGCTGTTGCTTTCCTCTTCTCGTAGATGTGGTTCGACAAGTCCTTTATCACTGACGTCTCTAGCACCTTATCTGATGTCATTGTTCGTGATGGGGGGGTATTGTTGTCGTTGTGTAGGCTGTGATTGATTCGGTTGGACAGAAAGTAAGGAAGAAAAAAAAAACACAGACAACCAGAGAGAGTGAGTGAGAGAGAGATCAACGGTTGCGAGTTTTTCTCATGTTGTTTGTAATCAGAGAAAGCCATGGTTTCAACAATCCTATTCCATTTGTATATGTATACCCTATATATAGACTTAATATAAATTTAACCTTCCTAGTTCGTCATGTCATATCGTTGTAATCGAGTTATACTGGTGCGCCTCCTGCTCCCTCACAACGGATTAGCTAAGCGGCTGGCACCTCCATCACCATCAAAGCGTCTTCTCTTGTTTGATCCAGCATTTTGTCGTTTGCTGGTTCCTTCGCTGGTGTTGATGTTGTTGAAATCTAGTTTGGCGGAGCTGCTGCTTTCTTTGGACGGACTTTCTCGCATGACTGGGGTGGCATCCAAGTTTATAGGATTTCTTCTTGTACCGGGTATGTTTTCCAAGTTTGATTCCATGACATTTCCAGTAGACGTTGCTGCCTCAGCTGCTGCGGAGCTGGATGGCTGCCTATTGAAAATGCGGTTCAACTGGATCAAATCACTCTCCAGGAAATCCTCAACCGAGGGCATCTTGACCTGGAAGTTTATATACAAGTTGCCTCGTCTATACTGGCCCAGATCAAGCATTTGTTCAACTTGTGAGTCAGAGTCCAGTGGTGTTTGCACAATTATACCGTTTCTGATCAGTGTGTTGACCGGCACCCCGAACCCTTTGACTATCTTGGGCTCGTCTGGTCGGATGGTGCCCACCACCTCTGCCTGCTGCACTCTCTCGCTGTTGATTGATCTGCACCCGTGGACGTTGATGTATATCTTCAAGACATGTCCTGGTTTCAAGTAGTCCGGTATGTATATCTCGCCTCCTAGCAATGCCGTCTTTAGGTCAATCTCGTAGTTCATAAACAAATCATTGTATTTCCGTACTAGGTATGGGTGCGAGCGTTGCTTCAACTTGATGACTAAGTCCCCGGGTATCGTGTTTCTTCCTTCGTCGGCCTCTCCTTTTAGAATCACTCGGTCGCCGTTGTTGGCACCGGGAGGCACATGCACCTTGACAATCTTTGTGCTCTCAACGTATCCGAAATCACAATACACACACTTGTCTGTTGGTCTAATAAATATCCCTGTGCCTTGACAGGTAGCACAGGATCCGCTTTGCTGATATCGCGAGAAATCATTGAAGTATGTAATCAACACTTGGCCCGAGCCTCGACAGGTTTTGCACGTCATGGGGTTCACGCCGCCAAAGCCATTGCAATGCACGCACTTCATGTTCTTTGGTAACGACAACTTGATGGTCTTGCCGTAGACAAAGTCCGACAAATTGACTTCGCACGTATGGTGTATATCTTCTCCTCGGACGAGCTGTTCCCCCAATGGACAGCCAATAGGCTGGACGTGCTTCTTCATGTTCTGGTTACTGGAGGCAAAGCCTGCGAACGGCTGTGGGCCCTCAAACATGACGTTGTGACTCGAGAACATGTTGTTGATGTCCTGGAACACCTGTGAGAATATGTCTGTGGCAAACGAGTGGGTGCGTCGATGGGGGCGCGAAGAACTTGATCCCGTTGCGCTGCCATTGTTGCTGGCGTCAGCCGTGGTTGCCACTCCTTCTATTCCTGCCTCGCCATATGCGTCATATATCCCTCTTTGTCTCGGGTCCCTGAGGACCTCGTAGGCTCGCGTCATTTCCTTGAACTTTTCTGTGAGCTCGGGATCATGGTTTGTTTTATCGGGGTGGCATTTCAAGGCTAGTTTCTTGTACGAGCGTGCTATCTCCTCTGTGGTGGCCGTTGCAGTGACGGATAGTATGTCGTAGAAGTACGTCTCTCTAACCATGGTGGGTACTAATTGGTCTTTGTTTATGTAACATAAACCAAATAAGAAAGTAAAAGAAAAAAAATCTAACCCGATAAATAAGTAGGCGCCAGATAAGCTGGGGAGAAGAAGGAAAACTAACAGACGGAGCAGTGGTTCTTTTGGTAAGTGGGGTGGTTGGTCTAAGTGGTTCCGGTGTATTCTGAAGAAATGTACGAAGAAGAGTGGACAGGGTAGTCGTTGTTTGTATTTGTATGGCTGTGGAGGAAGAAGAAGAGAGGCAGGGTAAAAGAAAAAAATGTGTAAGCAGAATGACAATTCCATTGGATAGAGAACTGGATAGAAGATTCTATCAATTTCTGTTATGTAACTGCGCGCACTTTTTTTTTCAGAACAACTTCTAGGGCTTCTGCAGATACAGTCGTGTCCTGGCCAATAATCAACGGCACACACACACACACACAGTCTCTCAAACACCGTTCCGCCCTCGTCAATCCTCAGGCTTACGCAGGCAATGGTTGTGACACCGTGTGAGACAAAAGAAACGTGAGTTCTGCTGATGAGACATGCATCCATACGAACAAAAAACGGTAAATGGCGGGCTCTAGTGCCGCCCTGGACCCACCCCATTTTGAGGGCTAAAAGCTTGAACCACAGCAACCTCGGTGATCTAATTGGAATGATCTCAGAGCAATTTGGAACTGCCCAATTTAACTGCTTTGGGATAGCAAACTCGCCTCGTACTTTGCTCAAGCTGCTTTTTGTGGGACGCAGGACTAGCATGAGCCTTAGACGTGCTTCTCTTCTTTTTTTTCTTCGATTGCCTCCCGCGTTCAACCTACGCGTGCTTGTGCTCGTGCTCGGACCTCGCCCCGATAAACCTGTGTATTACGTAATACGGATATATGTATGCGGTCCCACTATGTGCCTAAGATTTCGTCACGGAAGTGTTTCTGGAAGTTGACCTTCTTTGGTTTGTTTGTTCCCCTCTCACGGTCGTTTCTAGCCTTGTTCTCTAGCTTTCTAACCTCCTTCTCTTGCTTGGTAGCCTGGTATACTGTCAACCCCGGTGCGTATCGCCTATCAACTAGCGCCTGTGTGGTCTGTGCGGCAGAGTACTCTCTTGGTAGCTGTATGTTTTGTCTGTAGTAGCGCTGCATGGATCTGTGGCCGATTCTGGAACCGGTTGGTGTGGTAAGTTCCACTCCCGACGAGTCGATTGCCACTAACGCATAGTTGTCGTTGATGCCGTTGCCGTCAGATTCCTCTTCTGCCGCTTCTTCTGGAACGTCCTCGCCAAACCCAACATGCTTCTCCGGTTTCTTCTCCTCCTTGCGGTTTGCCACCTGCTCGTCATAGTCCTCACCTATGAAATCGTAAAACTCAGCCACTGCCAATTTCTCTTCCTTGGTTTCATACGGGATCTTGCAATGACCTTTGGATGTGATATGTTGTCTGATACTCTCCAAGTTCTTCCCTTCAAACCCACACACCAAACACTCGTGATCTAGCGAGATGACTTCGGTGAGGTATTCTAATAGTCCCTTTACGTCCACCAAGAACGATCTTTCCGGTATGTACAACCCGTGTCGGTTAAACATGTGCTTGATATTGTTTTCGATCTCGTGGTTATTGACCCCACAGTAGAAGCAATGCGTGATAGGTATACACTCCGTTTCGTCCTCCGACTCCTCCTCATCGTGGCCATGGTCCTCGCCGTCTTCGTCGGAGTAAAGTTCGTCTCCTAAATCGGAGAACTCGGACTCTTCAGTATAGTTGATCTCTGACCCTGTCTCCACCGACTCCACTTCGTGATAATCTGAATCGTTGATGGAAAACTGGGAGAACTCGGAGGCGATGGAACTAGCAGGACTGACACTTCTCACAGCAGTAGTAGCACTGACAATCTCCGCTGCCCTGCCTCTGTTTTGCTGAGACTTGAGAAACTTCTTTGTCACTTGTTTGTCCCCGTTGCTGTTCTTCTTCTTTCTGGTAGCGACATAGAACCCATACTCGTCTTCGTTCTCGTTCTTTGCCATGTTCTTCAGGCTGATGATCTTTTCAGCAAATAGCTCCGACGATATCGAAGGCAAACTAGCCACTCTTCTCTTCAAGTTGTAACGGTGCCACTCTGTCTTCATGTGTTGTCTCTGCAACTCGGCGTTGATGAACTTGACGCCACATGTGTTGCATGTGAACGAGGCTGTTTCGGGGTTGGACCCCTTTGGCATAAAACTCATATCGTCTATAGAGCAAGAATAGCGATGTTGGCCAACGATAATCCAAAAAAAAATCTCGTTAGTGCACTGGCAAGAAAAGCAAAAAAAAGAAGGGAAAAAAAAAAATCACGAACGAAAAATCCTTCAGACACCACACAACCTATCACCATCATCAGTCATGGCAGTTATTGTCTTTGGTAAAGCGATCAAACACAACGCTCCTGTGCGTATTGGTTTAGCCAAGGGGATTTTCGGGATCGGGTACCACACCGCCGAGCGACTCATGGCCAAGGTCGGCATCTATCCCAACTGCAGAATGAACCAGTTGACCGAGCCGCAAATCATGGACTTGAACAGAGAGATCTCGAACTTGTTGGTCGAGGGCCACTTGAAGCAGAAGATGAACGATGACATCGCACTCAAGAGAAGTACCGGCTCGTACGCTGGGTTCAGACACATGTACGGATTCCCTGTTCGTGGTCAAAACACCAAGACTAATGGTTACACTGCTAGAAGGTTGAACAAGCTTGAGAGATTCAGGGTGTGAGGTGCTACGGAAGAATGTTGCTTGTATATATTTATTGGTAGAGTTCAATACATGAGATAGTGTTATGAGAGGAAGGGGTTTGATGAGTCGTCATTGTAAGCTGTGAGTTGGTTCTTGCAAGTTGTTCTCAAGGAATGGGAAACAAGATCGTAGAGACTACAGAGCTCCTCCAACGCCCTCACCATCGTCACGTGGAAACCCCGGTGATTTTCCGAAACCCAAGAAAAGGTCCCTTGGCCCAGTTGGTTAAGGCGTGGTGCTAATAACGCCAAGATCAGCAGTTCGATCCTGCTAGGGACCATTGTTTTTTTACCCTTTATCCAACCTGTCCATCGTCAAGCATCTTGTTTGTGTATGTGAATTGGTTGTATTGAATGTTGCACAAACGTCAGCATTTGGTCGTGTGAGATGACACAGAAAGATTTTTTCCCTCTGGAGTGGATCCCTACGCTACCAAACGGTACTGCCTCTTTTCGTTTCAGTTGTTTACTTTTTTTCCCTTTGGTTTTGCTGTGTGCTGTACATCGTCACTGGGCGTACGAGGTGGAATACGGCGTTTGTTGAATGAGTAGATGTAAGGACGGAGAAGCATTACGAACGATGATCGAAGCATTGACGGTGCCTATTCTGTGATGATCATCGCCTCCATCAATCACCGCTTCTTTGTGATCTCGCTGGTTATCGGTGCCCATTTAAGTTTCTATCATTTAGGCTTCCCCGTTGATTCTCTAGGGTGTGGGGACTGAAATTCAGTCCAGTTAGGGGGAGTCTAGCCATGACCTGAAACGCTGGTGGCTCTTCCTCTTCAAGCACAAGTCTAGAACTTTCTCCCCATGGTCTGTGTCTTGAAACTATTTTTTTTAGGGTATGGGCGTCATTATGCAGGAACTTTCCCGATTGGGACGAATTGTAAATAAAGATGATCTTCGTTGCAAGCCATACAACACACTGCAATACAAAAATTGCAGATGTGTATTTCAACAAACGCAAACAGCGCCAACAACCCACAACTGGCAATAAACTCAGCTCGCTTATACCCTTCCTTCTTTGCAGATAATACCATACAATTTAGGTTAAACTAAGTCAAGACCAACACCAACACCAACACCAACACCAACCCCTTTTCACAACAAACACTTATCATGTCTGAAACAAACAAGAGTTGGAAGAGTCTTTACGCCTACGACATAGGCAAGATTTATTTACATTTGAAGAATAACGAGTTAGTATCGTTGGACTTCTCCATCATGAACAAGAACATGACAAACTACTCCACCAACCAACAAGTCACACCTTTAAGCACACCTCCAGCAAACTCAACCTTGTTCTTGCTCAACGATGAGCTATATGCCTTGACGTCCCAGTACGAAGACAACGATTCCAAGGACTTGTGTGGAGAGGGACACGTTGATATTGTCAAGTATAGCCAGGATGACGACTCCTGGGACGCTGGATCAGTGATGGACCTCGATTTCGGCGACGTCTCAGACAGTTCGTTCTACCGGTACCAGACCATTCTCACGAACCCAAACTACAACAGTACAATTTACATCTACGGCGGGGAGTGCAAGGGCGTGATTTCAAACAGACTAATATCGCTAGATTTCGACAGCGGGAAAGTCAGCAACATCTCCACGTCCACGAAACCCCAGGCGTTCTACGGTGCCAGCAACATCCTAGCTCCGATCCCGCAGAACCAGTTGATCATTGGCGGGGAGCTGAACCAAGGCTGGTTGAACATGTACCAGCTAGCTACGTGGGATTTCAATTCTGGGTGGTCGTTCAAGCAAGTCAAGCAAATGGCAAACCACGATGTTGTCAACTCGAGGATATTCCCTCTCGTGCTACCCATTTTCAAACCGGTGGATAATATCACTACGGTGAATGACGAGTTGAATATTGAACAGGTGTTGATGATTGGTGGCGAGACCGCCGATGATGATGACCAGGATATAAGTCCGAAGTTTGCCAAGTTGTCGACGCTTTCGAACAATTGGGTGTGGAACACGACGCAGACGGAGTACAACTTGTCCTATGATGATATCATAGGTGCGGCTACTATATTCAACACGTTGATTGTGATAAACTCGACAGACATAGGCAAGAGGGATAGTGATGGTGGATACCGTTTGAACTTGTACGATGCAGAGACGTTTAAACCTGTGGAGACGCTTAAGGAAAATACGCAGAGTATTCTACTGAACTCAAACACTGATTCCGGGTCCACTGAGGAGCACACCACTGAGAAGATTGTGCTTGGGACAGTGCTACCCATTGCTGCGATTGTCGTGGGTGTGTTTGTGTTCTTTTTCCTCCGGAGAAGAAGAAAGCAGAGACAGTTAGAAGAAGAACAGCAGCAGTATAATGACATTGATTACAAGTATGGATACTTGCCGGAACCTGACTCCATTCCTCGTCCTCTTTACCACCAGTTGAACGATTCCAGCTCTACGTTGGGCGGAGCATCAATTGATTCATGGATGAAGAAGAGACAGGACTATGACAAGCGCAAATTGCGAAACAGCTACCTTGCATCCAACGAGACCCTTAACACCGTTGACGATGAAGAAACTGGAAGTAGCCAGTACAATGACGAAGACCACCATCACCACCACCACGACCAACCAGGAGAGCAAGATCTAGGCAACCATCAAACAGCGCTTCTCCCACAGACGAAATCAACAACGCAACATAGACCCATGAAGAATTTAAAGAAGCAGTTCTCGTTCACCACGAGTCCGCCTACATCACCGGTTGGCAAGTTCAAGCGGTACCACTCGAAGCGTGCCGCCAGTTCTGAACACTTGATAGCCGAAGATTCCCCAGATGGCGGCGATAACCAGGAAGGCATACATTCCGACGCGACTTCATTGGACGATCAAATGGACGTGCAGGTGTTGGTCAGTAGTAAGCGGAGATCTATCTTGCGAGTGGTAAACCCGGACTTGAAGGAAGAAGAGGAAGACGAGGAAGAGCGAGAGAAGCAGAGTATTATTAGAGAGGACGATGAAGGAGAGTACGACTTGAGTCAGGTGATCAACCAGCACTTTGAAAGAATAGCAGATGCGAGTGATGGAGGTAGTAGCAACAACTCCTTGAGACAAAGAGTTCCTTCTGGACAGATTGATATTTAGACTGTTATGTTTTGTATGTATTAAAGAAAATGGAAGAGCCTTGTATTATTACATAAGCTCACGTGTGTTATTTAGGCGCACCAGGAGCAAACAGACAATCAAGTGGCACAAAGAAAAGGTAAGTCACACCTCAAAATTTTTCGCGCGACACAAAACCGGATATCCAGGAGGTATTCCCATTGTAAGGGTCAGTGCAGTCTTCTTGGTGGGACTCAAGCACCTGGCTAAAAAGAAACCCATCAGCCGTTGCTCTGCACACACACACACACACACAATGGGAGACCCGCGTACTTATCCTGTAATTTATTTTAACAGCAACTTCACCAAAACGTGTGGTTGTGCCCTCTTCTTACACCTCGTGTGGTTAGGCTCAAGAAAGCAAAAGGGGGAAAATACACGACCTATTGCAAAAAAAGACGAAACTTAAATGCCGACGGGTGCTAACAATAACCTGACGACAAAGACAACAACGAGTTGTCTAACCACGGTAGAACCACTTCGAGGGAGGGAACACGTGATACAATTGCAGGTTCAAGTGAGATTTGGTTGGCCACCTCTTCTCCCCCCCTGTAGAAACTGTGTGCTTTCCTTTGGGTATCCCGCGGTGTGTACCCTTGATCAAGTTTGACGTAATCGGCGGGAATGAAACGAGAGGATATGGAGAACGGAGTTAGCGAAGGGATTACAGGAGTTAACGAAGAGGTGGATATTTGGCTTGCTGTGCAGAGGGACGATCACACTTGTTTGCGGTGTGGGATGAAAGACAGACAATACAATTGTAATGTTAGAAACAAGAAGAAGAAGGTTTTGGGGTGTGAGAAAGCTTCTGCTAGTTTTCCCTTACAAAAGATTTCTAATAGCACTCCTGGTATTAACTTACTGCACAGGACACAACAACAGAAAAAAAAAAGCAGAACACTAACTAAACTTACAAACAGGCTTACAACTTCATTCCTACCAACAACAACCATTAGGTATCGTCTGAGTTATTATCACCAACCTCACCGGCCAACCAACCAATACACTTCCCACTCACAACTATTCCAAGTTTTCTTTTCCTTGTCTTTTTGTCTTTTCTGCTTCATTCTTTATTCTTAGTTGGAAATCTTGCCAGCGGTTGAAACAGAAGGAAATTCCAAACCACAGCACACCGGGGAGGCTATACAGGAATTACCACTATGACATCCAACAATGATATTGACCAGTTCGAGTCAGAAATACTACAGGAGTTCCTGAACTCAATACAGCCGCAGACCCGCCCACAACAGCTACGAAATACGTACCAGAATCAACAGAACTTCTCCACGGAAATCGATAACTCCAACACCCAAGAATACGCAAACCTATACCCACAGTTCAACATGGACTCCGCCCAGCAGACATACGACACCAACTACAAAACAAATAATGAATTAGCAGGCCTAGCATCGCCTTTGAATTTGGATCTCGACTTTGACATGCAAACACAACAACAACAGCAACTGCTGCTACATCAGGCAACTGCACCACAGCAGCAACCACAACAATATCTAGACGACTTGTCCGGTCTACAATCTAGCCAACCACAGCCTAATTCTCACACGGGTGCTGCGATGTCAGGGACGTACCGTCAGGCTTTCAGCGAAGACCAAATGGAAATTGATGACTCTCCCCCATTTACTATAGAACTGGATTTATACTTTGACAACCAACAAGTTGACAACAATTCCATAGTTACCAGTGGCCAGCTACACAACGGACTCGATGTCGATTCTTTGATAAATAACCAGCTATCTATTCCTAGCCAGTACCAGCAACCACAGCACCAACACCTGCTGCTGCTGCAACAATTTCTGAACTTGCAACCACCACAACTGGAGGATTTCAAAAAGACACCAAACATGGCACAGGACTCCAACTTCAGCCCCTTTGATGATACCTCGCGTGTGTCGTCCTTCGCCAACATCAACAACGCCAGCGCTGGGTTGTTCATTAACGGCAGGGATATATATTTTGACGACGATAGCCGTCACCGCGTGGGGAGATTGAGAAATGGTTCGATAGATAGTTACTACGCTGCTAATGTGATTAACCACCAGTTGCATCTCCTGCAACAGCAGCAACAGCAGCAGTCTCATTCACAACAACCACTGCAAGATTTTAGTTCCCAAATGAGTCTACAAAACAACAAGTCTTCTGCTATGCCTAACGAATTATCACCATTGACCACAACCACATCTCGTGCTTCCTCCATCCAATCGGGCCAGCCTTCCTTTTTCTCAGCCCAGCAATACTTTTCTAGAAACTCCATGGACCAGGTTCCGTCGTCGTTGCATCGTCCATCGGTGGATATGTACAGCGGTCACAGACCGTCGATGGAAAGCCTGCACTCACAACAGCAACAGCAACGTAATGCTAGGTATATCAGTTTCACCAATTCCATCAGTAACATCTTGCCATTCATGGGCGAGAAGAATAATAATAACAACAACAACCAACGATCGCCTCCATCGCCACCAGCCACGTCCTCGTCTCCACAGGATTTGGTGGCGCATAATCAATCAAGGCATTTGATTAGAAGTATCTTCAAGTCGAACCCACCAGTGGCTGCAAATAATCCTGACACAACTGTGACAACAACCAATGAAGATGCCGACGAAGCCAACAACGAGAGTACGAATATTGCTGAGCAAGCTGAAGTTACCATGAGCAACGATTTGGGAGAGGACACGTTTATGAATGGCACTACCGCCAATGACCCTGAGTTTATATTAACGGCTAGTCCTAGTAAAGAAGAGGCGAATGAGGAGGAAGCTGTGCCACCAAAGAAGGCAAAGAAGCCCAAGAGGAGTATATTCACGAGATTCAAAACGGCTCCAGTGAAATCTGATACCCAAGAACAACCACTAGCAGAGGGTAATACTGTGATGGCTCCACCATCACTTTTGGAAGACCAGAAGTTAGAGGATGTTATAACGGATGTTAGCGGTAATGTTTCGACGCATCATTCAAGTGGAACGCCATCAATCATGACCAATGGTGGTGTTCCCGGCGCCTCTGGGGGAGTCACTTTGGAGCAGTCTGTGTCTGAGTCGTCAGCTCACCAAGAACCTGACTATGCGGCTTTGTTTGAGAATGTTGGTAAGCGCAAGAACAAGAGTTACAGGAAACCCAAGGGTAAGACCAAGGAGGAGGAAGCACAACCTCAGCAAGCCGTTGGTGTTGCTTCTAGTAACAATTCTTCGAGCACGGTTGAGAAATCTTCATTCTTTGGCAAGACGAAATCCAAGCAGGAACCTGGAAGTGAAAAGTCGTCTTTGATGGACAATGCTAGTAGCACGAATGTCAGCTTGTCGTCGTCCAACGCATCGTCGTCGATTCACCGCACGAGTCACGAGTTGGAGCAGCAAAACTCAACTGCACCATCCACGCCTGCTACATCGACGTTGGCCAATGCTTCCAAACGCATCCTTGGTTCGAAGCTAATCCTGAAGAAGAAGTCAACCTCCAAATTGAAAGATTACACTCCGGAAGAATTGGAAGCAATGTGCACTGTTGCGTCTTTGGATAAACCCGTGGCTAGTATGATCTCGAAAGGCGTGGAAGTGGAGGTCGACTTGGCGTCGTTGGACTTGCCGCCAGATACCAAGATCTTCCCCATCTCGATTGTCAACAACAAGAACAGGACCAGGGGCCGTAAGGAAAACCGAGAAGCTGATTTGAGCGACACGTCAAAGATCTACTTGTGTAACCTATGTCAAAGAAGATTCAAACGACACGAGCACTTGAAGAGACATTTCCGATCATTGCATACTTTTGAGAAGCCTTACAATTGTTCCATTTGTAACAAGAAGTTCAGCCGTTCCGACAACTTGAACCAGCATCTAAAGATCCACAAGCAGGAAGAAGAGGAAGCTGAGGCTGAAGCCAAAGCCGCTCAAGCAAATGCCATGGAGACATGAGTAAGAAGTAATATGCTATCATTTTTTTATGACAAAGGAACTTACATATATACTAATTTTATTGATATTTTACAGAACTGAAAATAAAAAGTGAAATACGAAAAAACACAAACTATTATAAAAAAAGGAAATTAACGATTGAACTGAAAACCCGATTACTCTTTTATTAAATCACCAAAAATTCGTCCGTTGGGTTGTTCCCATCAATCAACTGCTTGTCCACTTTCCCAACCATCTCATTATTCATGGCAGCTTTAGTAGGCGACGAATTCACACCACCTGCCTTCTTCCCAGTCCCGACACCGTTCCCAGGCCCCCCAGGCTTCGACACCACGCCCTTATTCCCACCTATGCAGATATTCCTATCCTGGTGTTTTCTCAAGGCGTCCAACCTAGCGAACTCCTTCCCACACGGACACTTACTGTACCGCGCCTCGATGTGGCCCTTGACGTGGCGGTTCAAGTCGTGCTGGCGCACGAACCGCTTCGGGCAGAACTGGCACCCGAACGGCCGGTCGCTGAGGTGCGTCTGGATGTGGCTGCGCACGTTGTACCGTCTGGTGAACTTCTTGAAGCAGTTCTTGTACGTGCACGTGTAGATCTTGTTCTCGTCGGGACCCACCCAGTAATTGTCGAGCTCGCCGGGCGGCAAGAGCGATGTCTTCTTGATCCGACGTCGTGGCGACGACTGCATCGAGGACTCCTTGAGCTGCTTGGAGAGCGAGGACTTGGAGTTGGGCGAGATCACGGGACTCCATTCGATGGTTACTGGATGCGTGGTGGTGGTGTTGTGGGGTTGTTGTTGTTGTTGCTTGGTGGGTGTGCTTGGAAGTTGGTTCTTTAAGGGCGAGAGGACATGGAGGTTGTTGACTGTGTCGGGGGTGAATTGTTTGATCGGGGAGGAGTTGGAGGTGGTGTTGTTGTTGTTGTAGATTGGGGAGGATTGGAGGTGTTGGTGTTGTTGCTGGGTGTGGAATTGCTGTTGTAGCATTTGTTGCTGTTGTTGGATCTGCTTGATTTGTTCATATGTTTGACGCAACCCAGGCAGTTGCTGCTGCTGTTGTGGAGGTTGCGATTGTTGTAGTTGGGGTTGTGGTTGTTGGTCGTAGTACACTGGGGTGTAGAAGTTCACGTTGTTTCCCATGGCACGTAAGTTTTGGTGAACAGGAGAGATCTGTTGGTTTGGCTGCAACTTGCTGGGCGATGGTGATTGTGGTTCCGGAGAACTGTTCCAGTCTGGCGACCCGTTGGTCAAGTTGGGTGGTGGTGTAGGAGGAGGTAAGAAAGTGTTGAAATTGAAATTCCCTGGGAATCCCTGTTGCTGCTGTGGTGGTTGTGGTGCTTCCTGTTGATCTTCCTCTTCTGATTGTTCCAGTGGTATTGATCCCCTCTTGCCTTCCTTGTTGTACACCACGGGTTCTTGCACTGGGATAGGTATATACTTGATATCAGACAACTCCTCATTCTGCAATAACGGTCCAATATCATCCACGTACTCCTGTGGCTGCGACTTCTGCAACGACTGCAAGTACTTTGCGGAATAACTATTCACGTTTGTCAACTCTGGTCGTGGTGGAGAAGAACTCAAATTCTTTGGTGTTGGAGAAGGTGGGAACTTGTACGCTCTCGGGTTTTCATTGGTCACAATATACTCCTGTTGTTTAGGTCCGTTAACTCGAACAGACTGCGACTGCTGCTGCTGCTGGGTCATGGCTCCCTGCGTCGGGGTTGCAAGCCTCTTGATTGGAGACGACTTGATGAGCAAGTTCTGTGTGTCCTCATGTTCCTCCAACTCATCCTGCTCTAACAAAAGTATTGGCTTTTCCTCAAAGTTGAAGTTCAATATGTCCTGCGCTGGTGGGGCGCCTTGTTGAATGGTACTGCCTGTCTCTCTTAGTAAATCGTTTGGTGACACGGAGTTACTCACCACTCCTTTAGGCATATATTGCTTGTATAAGTCGTTGCTGATCCCGTTAATAGACAAGTCTCTGGTGTGTTCGGTGAACCCAAAGATGGCAGTCCCGCTGTATTGTCGGCTATGAGTCTTGGACTTCTGGTACGCATGTTGCTGGTGTGGGTGTTGTTGTTGCTGTTGTTGCTGTTGTTGTTGATTGAAGCCGTAACCGGAAGGCACATCTAAATCCTGTAACCCACTCAACGTTTCATTAAACAAGAACTCAATATCGTTTGGTTCGGAAGTTAGCAAGAACTGGTCGAAGTTGTCGCTGGGCAAAGGTATGGTGGATGGTTTCGTTGAGTAATCGCCAAACAAATCGAACTTATCCATGGCGAATAATGATATCTGGTACTTGGAGAGTGAAAAAGTAAAAGAAGAAGGAAGATGTGGAAGAAAAGCAAGGATGTGATTTTTGACATTTTGGTAACTCTCTGGTTCTTTATTTTTTTGTCTTCCCACTATAAACAGTTTTTTTGATGCAAAATCAGCCCTTCCTAATTAGGACAAAACACAAACATCCATTTTTGCTGTTTATTGCGGAATTAAGTTTGAATCTTTTTGTTCCACAACTCTATGTGCTTCCCCTGCCATCACCACTTGCTCCAGGTTCACCTCTCCCATTGGTATAACCTCAGCCAAAACGTAAACACTCCTACACCATTCACAAGTCGGATCTAAACTTAAACGAACCGTAGTTATTCCTTCTTTGCTTCTCTCTCAGTGCCCACCGGATTCTGGAACGCCCGCACATTCTCTACAACTCCGACTAACGCCCAACATCCCTCATCCCACCTGGCAACTACCCAAGTGTTAAGCCCTGCCAATGTAGGCAATAACCAAAACAAATCACCTCTTGAAATTTTCATGTCTCAGCTGGACACATTGACAATATCGCATCCCCCATTGTATGGCAATGTGCTCTGTGTGTACCTCGTCTTATCGTCTACACAACTTGTTGATAATGTCCTGCATACTTACATAAGCTCACGTTTCTATAGAGACCATGAAGAGAGGGAAGGGAAGACGGAGTATTAACTTGGGTGTGCTCTGCAAATAATAAATATTTTCTTTGTATGTATTGGTATGTTTCGATTAAAGTATGTATGGCGGCGGGACCCTACGCTTATTCTAACAACAACATCTTTCTTGGGTCTTCAATCAATTCCTTGACGGTCTTCAAGAAAGTGACGGCTTCACGGCCATCGACAACTCTGTGATCGTAGGTCAAGGCCAAGTACATCATAGGTCTGGAGACAATTTGGCCATTGACAGTGACTGGTCTTTCCTTAGTACCGTGCAATCCCAAAACAGCAGTTTGTGGCATGTTGATGATTGGGGTACCGTACAAGGAACCAAAAACACCACCGTTGGAGATGGTAAAAGTACCACCGGTCATGTCTTCCAAGGTCAACTTACCGTCTCTGGCCTTCTTACCCAAGCTGGAGATTTCCTTCTCAATGCCCAAGATAGACAAGGATTCGGCGTTTCTGACAACTGGGGTGACCAAACCCTTTGGAGTAGCAACGGCGATGGAGATATCAGCATAGTCTCTGAAAACCAAGGTGTCGTTGTTTTCAATGGCAGCGTTGACGGCTGGGATGTCTTTAAGAGCCAAGCAAACGGCCTTGGAGAAGGCACCCATGAAACCCATCTTGATACCGGTCTTCTCGAGGAACTCGTCCTTGTATTGTTTTCTCATGTCCATTAAGTTAGTCATGTCGACTTCGTTGAAAGTGGTCAAGGAAGCAGCGGTGTTTTGGGATTCCTTAAGACGTTCAGCAATTCTCAATCTCATTCTGTTCATCTTGACTCTTTCTTCGTTTCTGGAAAAGTTGGTGAAAGTAGGAGCGGATTCTTCAGTCTTCTTTGGCTCTTCCTTCTTTGGAGCAGGTTTGCTTTCCTTCTTTGGCTCTTCCTTCTTTGGAGCAGCAGCAGCAGCTGGCTTTTCTTCCTTCTTGGATGGGGCAGCTTCTTCTTCCTTGGCTGGGGCAGCTTTTTCTTCCTTGGCTGGGGCACCGCCTTCTGGGGCCTCGCCTTCTTCAATCTTGATAATCTCTTGGCCGACTTCAACGGTGGCTTCAACGTCGACCAAGAACTCAGTGATGGTACCGGAAACAGGGGCATTGACTTCGACATCAATCTTATCGGTTTCGATAGTGGCGATGGTTTCGTCCTGGCTGACAAAATCACCAACCTCCTTGTTGAAAGCAGCCAATGTACCTTCGGTGATGGATTCGGCCATGTCGGGGACCTTGACGGAAACACTGGCGTATCTTTGGAAGGTCAAGAATGGGGATGGTCTATAACTTGGAGCCGTTGACGGGGATGATCTATGAAGGGTTCTAACGGAGGTGACATTAGCAACTTTTAAAGTGGATCTGATGGCCGTAGGCTTGAGCACAGCAGGGGTGCGTCTCAATGAGGTCTTAATTGATCTAGATAACATGGTATGGGTAAGAATAGTTGGTTGAACAAGGGCAATGGAGAGAGAAAGGAAGAAAAGAGGAGTTGGGTATAAATTTTTTGCTTTCTTTTTTTTTGGTATAAGGTGTTGTATTGTTCCTCGTTTGAAGCAATTTTCGTTGGCCTCTTTTTTTTTTTATTTGCCGTGAGATTGAGGTGGGCTCTGACGCTGTGTGTGATTTAGAACCGGAGTAGCAAGGATTTCACTCTCCGGCCTCACAAGCGAGTGAATCTGTGTGTCTGCGGGAGAAAGTGCCCACTTGTCTCATCGGGAATGCAATTAGTGGGGGGGAGAGGAGTGTGTGCTACCAGTTGTGAGCCAATTATTTTTCTACTGCATCCGTTTTTCCTGCGCTGTGATTGGTCGACAAAACTCCGGGGCACCAGCACAAACTGCACGCTGCCCGGAAAAACACACCGCTGGATTGCCTGGCTGCCTCCCCCCACTGTGTATTATTTTTTGGGGTGAGTTGTATTAAAGGTTACATGAGGCGATGGGGGAAAACAATTGGTTGCAAATCGCCATGCCCAGGTTGGGGCCCGACACCCATAGCGAGAGAGGGTGGTGGTGGTAAAGAGGAAGAGGCATTGTTGTTATTATTTTCCCTTAGGTTATTTCTTCTCCGCCGTACACGTTGGTCTTTTCGTTAAATTAGTCGGACGTGGAGACAAGGTTGGTGGCAGGACCCCGGAACAATCGGCGCTCCCTTGCGCAGTACATTTTGTTTTTTTTCTCTGTTCCTCTGGGCCCGAAAAATGGAAATGGCTGAGGTAAGGTATTTTTGCAACCGTGATGAAGCAGGTTGGTCGATGCTAGGGCCACCGCAGGGGAGTCGATATGAAGCTCGTAGCTCTCTTGATGGAGAAACTAGTTGACTAGGCGCTATATTAGTCGTCCTGGAAAGCTATGACGTGCTTTCCCAGCTGACCCCAATGACATCATCAACATCCACTGGAATTGTAGGGTCGGAAAACTGGGTATTAGCCAGAGCTCGCGGTCGATCGCTCCGGAAATGTCGAACTAGCCACGAGACGTGGCGCGCGTGAGCTGTCTCTCCACGGATATCGCCAGGAAGACAACAGGCCGGATTTCTATTACTCCGGATATCTATACCCTATCTACGTCATACTCTTTGAACAGATCGATATAAATAGAGGGTAGATTTCTCATCAAGCTTCAACTTTCATCTCTTGATGTACATCAATTATCCTGATAATTAACCAACCCCCCATATCCAAACATAAAATGAGTTCCGCTACCGTTGTTGTTTCCAAAGAATCCAAACATGAAGGCTTCCGTTCCAAGATGGACGAGTTTGACGAAAAGTTGATGAAGTTCCCAAAGAGTGTGCACCATGGATTGCATAAAGGTGCTGATAAGACTTCCCATAAGGTTGCTGACGGTGCTAAGAAGATGTTTAAGCATAAAGAATAGATGATTAGTTTTAATGTGTTACGATTAGTTTAATGAATGTTTAATGATGTCAATGCCTTTGTAAGCATGTTGTTGCATTTGTGTAGATCCGCCATAGATGTTTCTGTGTTGAAATCTCCACATGGTAGCAACTCCCGTTGACATAACAAAATAATCCGCCAACTATAAAAGGCAGCGATTTTTTTTGCAACAGATCATTTCGTACAACACTTTCTCTTTCTTCTTTTTGTAATTATCAACAACAACAATCAATCAATCAATCAATCAATCATCAGTGTTAAGATGCATCTATGCAATTGAGGAGCTGTGAGTATCAAACTAGTCAAGAGTTCTAACTGTGTTCTAATACTAACATATTTTCGCAACAGTTCGATTCTCTCCATATAAAGCTCACAAAGAGTTGTGATTAGTTGTCCCAGGTTCCTGTAAGTGTTACCTTCCTATAAGATTGTTGTCTATTCTGTGACGGTTAGATCATGCCAAAGTTTGCCGCTACGATGCTTTCAAGGGGACGATGAAGTCCCTGCCTTTGTCTAATATACACAAGCTATACAACAGAAGGACCTTCCAAAGAAGATAACAACTATCTTGAACCTATAAGGGATCTACATTCTCAAAGGCGGTGTGGGTTAGTGAAGGTCCTTCTTCTCCAAGGTATCGGACTTGGTCACTGTTACCCTGTACTACTTCGGAGGTAGTCCACCAATACCAGGTGACTGTCCCGAGAGTAGGCTTATCGGGAGACCGGGTGGAGGTCCTGACCAGACCGTTTGCACACCTGTGGTCTCACTCCCTCTGGGTCGAGGGGGCGGCCCGGTGAAGTCCCTAAGCTAAGACGGGACATGCCCGCACGGGCTGGGCCGCCCCTCATACGAAGTGGCCCAGTCGGTCTTCCCTTGGGTAGGGGGAGATACGGTCCCTGGAAAACAGGGACCAGGGGAAAGAGCCCAGGAAGGGGGACCTTGTTTTCCTCTGAAACTAGGGAACCCACTTCTCTCCCTCATGAGTCCAGTTGGTAGAAAAAAGACTAGCTTTCTGATCTAAGTTATATTTTGTTGTACGATGTTTGCCAAAATTTAACGAAAACCTAAACTGAGATAAACACAGATTAAACGGTTCCCAATTGAATTTATTACGCCTTTAATGCTTTCCAAGAAAGAACAGGACCATTATGAGCTCTTTAGAGAGCCCAAACCGATCTCTCTTTCAGTCGTGTAAATGAGCCAAGCTTAACTATAGGTTATATACTACCATTCCAAATGGTCTATTCAAACCCCATTGACACTCCCAAAGTTCATACAAGTTGATCTTTGAGATACCCTATCTGTCATCCACCTTCCATCCCTCCTCTATCACCCATGCATCACCATGTTTCTTCATTCAAAATTATGCGCTACCATGCACAACCCAATAATCTGACAATCTACGCCGTGCTGGAAGTCATAAAATCTGGGCATTTAGCTCGTTTGATTTAACCGAGCGCCTTTTCATTAGGCTCTGGAGTTCGAGACCCTCTTGATCTGAAGTTATGAACAGCCTTGCTAGCTCAATCGGCTTAGAGCGTGAGACTTTTAATCTCAAGGTTGCGGGTTCGAGTCCCGCGTAGGGCTTACTTTTTGGCATTTTTAACCTGTTGTGGCATTCGGTCAGTCAAGTCTGTTTTCTTTTTTTTGACAGCCAATTGTACGAGACGCGTGGGGGACTGACTAACAACGCTGTGTGGCGTTACGCCACCAACATGCCCGCCTTTTCAACTACGAGCTCAACAACGAACAAGATAGCAAGGTTGCATTCATCCATACTACTTCAAGAACATATAGAGAACAGAGGATGCCTGGGTATCACATAATTATCCCTTGCCTCCCAGATTAATCCGTCTTCCATTATTGCTCATACAATACCTAACCGCGAGGTTGACCAAAAACATCAACCATGTCAAGAACGATGCAATCGCTTAGAAAATAACCACCGTAAGCTCGAGCTAAAAAGCAGGACCGGAAGTCACCCAATTCCGACTAAACGGTGGATGCATATCGCAAACAATGGCGGGCGGTGCAACGCAAACTGGCTAGCCCAGGCAGGGGGTGAGAGGTTGAAAAAGGTGCAAAAACGAGAACAAACCTTAATAGGGTTGACTGGTTCTTGGTATTGGCTAACCTTTGTTTGTTCTCGAAGGCAAACAGGCACAGCCGTGAAAGTTACTTTCTAATTATAACAATGGAACGTGTCGAGTCTTGAGAAATGCTACATACCGTCGTCCAATTATACTTTCTTTGTTTTCGGGGAGCGCCACCGGTCTGTATTTCGTCTGAAATTTTCAGACATCGTTTTCTTGATAGTGGATAAGGTTGGGGGCCAGAGATGGCGATCACCATCCGTTTCCGGACTTAAGCCCACCACATGGATGGTGGCTTCCGTAATTAAGGGTCTGACACAAATCACGAAACGGTGCAACGCATGGATAACAATTGATTTTGGCGGAAGTGTTCTTGCGATTCCACTACGTCTGTGATTTTCCGTATCTTCAGCCAGAGCACAAAGAGCATGGAAGTAGGAGGTATGGGATTGACACCTGCGTGGAAACCGCCGTCTTCGGAGAGCCAAAAAGGTACTCAAAATGAAGTATAAATAGGGGATAGAAAACCTCTCAAGATGTCCCTGTTTTTCTGCTTCAATAACCAAACCAAAAGATGAAATTCCTCTTCTTGCTCTTTGCTTTGCTTGCTCCAA
>JAJMBE010000042.1:0-94552 GCA_030565125.1 Candida pseudoviswanathii | reverse complement strand
ACTCGTATAATATCAACAACACCAAACACACCAACAAGTCGGTATCGAAGGGGGTTTCTGTGTTAGACCCACTAATGAGTCTTTCTATCTCTGGCTGGATCTTGCCCAATCCCAAATCCTGAAAATGCTTAGCTTTGCTCAACCACCCGGCACGTTCTGCGACGCCGTTCAACTTGGACAAGTACATCGAGCCCAAGGAAAGCATGAGGAAGAAGATAGCGTTGTTCTTCTGGGAGTACTTCATCAACGACGACAAGTCCAATCCTTTCTCTATCACGATCGTTGCGTCCGAGGCGTTAGGTATGTGGTCGTACGTGATGGAGTTGTTGCCCACGGGACTTAATATAGGCGAGATGAAGTGAATATAGTAGTTCAAAGCGTACCCTAAAGACGTCGCGTCCTTCACGCCCGACCCGTAGATCACATCATGCGGGATGATTGACGAGTTTAGCGAGTGACACAAGTGGTGTTTTGGCTCCTGGTCGTTGACGTCGTGTACAAAGAAATTGACAAACTTGAGATCATGTGCGTTCTTGATGAGTTGATAATGCGAGTCCTTGCTCTTTTGCACTAACAAGTCCGTAGTTAGTTTATCACTCCCACTGGAATTAATCCCCTCTCTTCCGAATCTCTTCCCCTTGGCTTCAACGTCTTCTCTGAACTGCAACTGCAAGGTATAATTGCACGACAATCCTTTCTCGATGCATCGAGAACACGACGGCTTGCTCTCGTCACATTTCAACTTCTTGGCTCGACATCCCAAACAGGCACGTCGGGATCTAGCAACGGACTGTTTCTTGACACGGGGTCTGTTGAGCTTCTTTCTGGGAACGAGCAACTTTTCCTCAGCGAAGAAATCACCAAAGTCGGAATATGGCGATGTCTCAGTGGTCGTCGTGGGATCTGACCTGTCGAAGGATAACGCAGACACGGAGCTGTAGCCTACAGCCCTATTGAAAATATCGACATCGCTGCCGTAAGTCAACGCCTGGTGGTGGCGGTGTGGGTTTGCGGACACGGGAGATAAGCGGCTGGCTAGCGAGATAGGAGAGGAGTCGCTGAGTGGTTGAAGGTGGTAGAACTCAAACAACGGAGACACAGGGATGCTTGGAGGTGGGATATTTGTATACATCGTGTGTGTATATAATCTATACTTGACAACTGGGAAATGAAGAATGAAAAATCGGAAAAATCTGGAACACGAAGACTTTTTATAACCAGGACAACGGTGTGTGTGAGTGTATTTATGCCAACGCAGGTCAGGATCTTACATAATCCGACTATTATTTTATCCTAAAACGTTCCCATTATCCATGTGGTTTAGTTGGTGTTGTTGGTGGATTATTATTTAACGTCCACCGAATCCAATAATACAAAAAGGAAAAAGAGGGGCGGACTATTTCCTGCAGGCGCGGAGAAAATGCGGACAAATAAAAATTTTTTGGGGCCATTTCCTACGGCGGCGGTGTGGGCACCCTGGGCCCAAAAGATGGTTGGGAGGCTGTTGGTGTGGAAACAAACACACTGGGTGGTCTTTAAAAGGCTGAGATAACCTCAACTGTGTTCCTGTAACCACTGGCCCGAGAAACACTAATCTCTGTGGATCTGAAATTTCTTGAGTGTGGGGATCTGGTGTGAAAAAGCAATAAACAGACACTAAAAACCCAGCCATACAGAGCCCAATGAGAGATCCCACACACATGCTGAGCAATTTACAAGACTCAACAGATTTCTTCTAAATTGCTTATTGGGGCGGTTGTTTTGTGGTAGCGATATTATATAACCGTTCCACCACAACGATCGAAAAAATGCCCCCGAAATATAATATCGGTAAAGTACTGAAGAAAAATATCACAATGAGGGTGGAATGGAGATTATGTGCCGATCATGTGTGGTTGGTCCCCTTTGGGACCGTGACTCTGGAATAAATTGTGCCAATAAGCAAGAGAAACGTGATATTATTACTTGGATATTCATTAAAAAAAGAAATTACGGCATGCTATTTACAGGGTATACTCTGCCCTCACTCATGGACTATCTTGAGCATTTTCTTTTCTCTCCACGTCTTTAGTAATGGAATCCAGAGACTCCAGTGTTTCGTTGGTTTCTTCGTGTATCTGTTCCTCTTCTTCGTCTTTCTGCTCGGTCTTTGGTTTCATCTCCACCTGAGAGGGCAACTTCTTGTTGGTGACAAAGAAACAAGCCAAGAATGAAATAGCCGCAAACCCAATCGTGGTGTAGTAGACATTTCTGATAGCGTCCATGATTTGAGTCTTGACGAAAAGAACCGTCTCGGGACTCAACGTCTTCAAGACTTCAGTAGACGAAATCAACTCACCAATGTTGAGCTTCTGCAACTCTTGCAAGATTTCTGGGTCCGTGAGCTTAGCAACATTCTTCTTCATGATGTTTCTCAAGGATGCGGTGTAGACAGCATCGGCCAAGACAGTACCGAAAGCAGACATGATGGATCTGAAAAAGTTGATAAAGATGGTCGTCATGATCATACCGGATGGAGTCTTTGGGGCTTTGATTTGAGCAGACAAGATGGAAGGCTGCATGGCCAAACCAGCGGAAACACCAATGATGATCAACAAACCAACTTGTTTGGAGAAGGACGAATCAACTTGAAGCAATGTCAATAAGCCACAACCAATTGGACCAAGAATACCAGACGCAATGTTGTATGGCTTGACGAATTTCAATTTCTGCACCAAGATACCGGAGGCCATTGAGGAAACAACAACTGCAATGACAGTTGGAAGCAAATGAAGACCAGCACCTAATGGAGAAGCGTCTTTGATGACTTGGAAGTAGATGGAACCATAGATCATGGACATGATGAAGGCGGAAAACATACCACCGATACAAAGTGTAGAAGCAATGATTTGTGGCACTTTGACAACTTCAGTCCCGATGATTTGGTTCTTGGAGAATCCAAAGTTCCAAATACCGAACGCGATCAACAAGACAGGACCAATGACAAAACAGGAGATGACGGCACCAGAGTTCCATGGAAATTCTTCAGTACCGAAAGTAAGTGCCAACAAGAACACCACCGACCCGGAAATCAACAAAAAGGTACCGAAATAGTCAAATCTCAACAACTCTTGTTTGACGTCAACCTTAGGTCTTGGTGGACGGAACGAGTAAAGAAAGACAGCCAAGGCTAACCCACCGACAGGCAAATTAATATAGAACGCCCATCTCCAAGTGACGTGGGAAGTAAAAGCACCACCAATCAATGGACCCAATACGGAAGCAATGGCAAAAGTAACGGAGAAGATACTCAAGGCGAATGGACGTTTGTTGATGGGCACAACTTCGGAAGCAATAACGAACACACCACTGTTGATACCGGCACCACCGACACCGGCCAACACTCTACCACCAATCAAAATGTTCATGCTGCTGGCCAAGGCACACATCAACGAACCCGCTTCAAACAAAATAATAGCCACCACCATGGCCCATTTACGACCGATGATAATGGACAATTTCCCAAACGGCTGGATGAACACGGCCATGGCTAACAAGAACCCACTGGAGAGCCACCCGACCTGGGCAAAGGAGTTGAACTTGGAGCCTACGGTGGTCAAGATGGTAGCAATGATGGTCTGATCCAAGGCAAAGATAAACAAAACCAAGAACAATGCCAAGAAGCAAAGTACGAGCTGTGTGCCGTGCAAATAATGATCTTCTTTGGAGGTACCGTCACCGGCGTCGGACTCTTTGAACTTCTTGCTGCTGGCGTTTGTTTGTTGTTTTTCTAGATCATTGACGTTCTCAAGTGGGGAAACCCCGAGGGGGGCTACCTCGTCGTCGGTCGAGGACTGCGGGATGGCTGTTGCGGCTGAGAGTACTTCTTTACTCATTATAGATAGCTAACTGCAAGATAAAAAGAAAAGACAAAGGGGAGCGGGTATTGATAAACAGGATCAAAAAAAGAAAGGTGTTTTGAAGAGTGAGAGAAAATTTTCACAGTAAAAATATCAACGGTGCCATGGTTAGACGTTTTTATAATAATGTGCAATGCAATATCGCAAAAGTTTCAAGAAATTCCGTGTCTTACTTTTGCCCTTCTTCCTCTTCTTTTCTTTTTATCTATGCCAGCTCACTCGCCTCTCGCCTGACGAGGCGCCTTTCTGAGAACGGCGTCGGATCCCACACGGCGGGGCTTAACATACTCCCTCAGCCGAACCACCGCGACTCCTCAGTACTAGGCGCACCCACACCATTGTCTTTATTCCCGTCTGCAAACTTTGATTCTTCGGAGCCCTCCTTGAGCGGCGCCGATAACTTGCGCATTGTGTTTCGCACGTTTGAGGCTATTTCCGTGTCGTTTGTAATTCCCAATTAGGAATAAGTGTCAGGATTATCTCCGTGTGTCTCTCTAAACCCGTGCGGACACGGAGTTAATTTCAATTCTTAGTAAGCCATCCCCCCAATACAACACCATCAGGCACATGAGCTGGGTGGCCATATTTTAACCAGGGAAGTCGCTGCCGTGGGTGCTCTAACACCATTTTAACCTTTTCGGTTTACGATACTTATTTAAAGCAACGACTTTTTTACAGTTTAAGGGGTGGGCGTGGCTTTGTATCACGTGATGTAAATCGTGTCCGTGCACTCATCGAGAAATTGTGCAACATAGAGTCGAGCACGAGAAGAAAAAGAAAAAGAAAAAGAAAAACAGGAATCCACCACAATAATGAAACACGTGACTCACCTCAAGAAAAATTATTGATCTGATAATGACTTGAAAGCAAAACAAAATTGATTGTGTCAAAATTCAGAAAAAAATTTTCCTTGTCGACGTTTTGCATGCTTTACGTTTTCTTTAGGCATCCATCTACCTCCAACATATTGTCATGACCGGCTGGATATCCTTCATAATCGACGAGATCGGGTTGCAAACCTTGGCGAGGGCACGGGGTGACGTCTATATCCTCATCATTCTCCGTATGCTCAGACTCATTGGGTTTGGAGCGACCTCGTTGATCCTCGTTTTGTTTTTGAAGTCGATCGGTATTCCTGAACAGTTCATTGGGTTGTTCATGACCTTGACCTTCATCGGGGACTTGGTTTCTTCCTTCTTGTTGTATATGGTGACAGACCAGATTGGAAGAAAGAAGATTTTGGTCTTGTGCTGTCTTCTCATGACGATCACGGGTGTCGTGTTTGCCGTTTCCGAGAACTACTATTTCTTGGTCGCCACGGCCGTGTTAGGGGTTTTGACGCCTTCCGGAGGTGAAGTTGGCCCGTTCCGTACCATCGAGCAGAGCTCTATTGCCTCGTTAGTCCCACACGAGGAGAGATCAGATATTTATGCGTGGTATACCTTCTTGGGCACGTTTTGCTCGGCTATTGGCTCGATCTTTGCTGGTACATTGATCGATATCGTGCGTGACGCTTATGGGTTGGATGTTGTACAGAGTTACAAGTGTGTCTTCTGGGCTTATAGTTTGCTTGCCGCTTTCTGTGTGGTTTTGTGCTTGTTCATAACTGACGATATCGAAGTCAAGCCAGATGACGAGTCGGTAGTAACTGAGAGCACACAATTGATCCCACAACCAGAGCAACCAACACCGTCCAAATCAGAGAGAAAGTTCAGATTGTTGCCTCCTTTGACACCAGATACCTATTTGATTGTTCTCAAATTGGGGTTGTTGTTTGGACTCGACTCGTTTGCATCGTCATTGACGCCGCTTTCATGGATTTCTTATTTTCTCAAGAAGAAGTTTGACGTACCATCATCCTACCTTGGGTCGGTGTTCTTCACCACTGGGCTCATCAGTGGGTTCACCGCTCTTGGTAGTACACCATTGACAAAGAGGTTTGGTGCTGTTGTAACCATGGTGTTTACTCATTTACCTGCATCCATCTTACTTGCCTTTGTGCCAGTGCCATCCTCGTTTGAGGTGACCTTGGGTATTTTGATAGTCAGGTCATGTACCCAGACCATGGATGTGGCTCCCAAGCATGTGTTTTTGGCCACTTTGGTGCCGGACAGTCAAAGAACCGCGGTGTTTGGATTCATCAATGTTGTTAAGACATTAGCTCAAGTCATTGGGCCAAGTATCGTTGGTGTCATTACCCAACGTGGTGCCCAATGGATCACATTCGTTATTGCCGGTTCGTTAAAGGCGACCTATGATATCGGTATGTTGATCACGTTCTTGACCTACAACCGTCACCGCGTGCATTAGACATCCTAACACTCTACGTACGTTCTATATATCTATTTATTCATTCACTTATTCCTTTCCAGGCTCTAAGATTTGCTTCACTGTAGCAACGACGATACTCTCCAATGATTCAAACTCCCAGGGCAAAAGCTTCTTCGTGGCATTGTTGCTCACGTTCGCCAACTTCTTAAACTCTTCTTCCTCTGTGCCTGGGTTCCCCTTGGGCAAGTCCAACTCCGGGAAGTTCTTATTCACGATATCCAATAACAACTGGGTGGTGAAGAACCCGTTCTGCATTAACAATCTCTTATTCACCAACTCGTCACTCTCAATAGCATACACCTGGACCTTTGCGATATCATTCACCGAGATAAACCCACCCGCCACGTTCTCAAACGTCGAGTTATTCCCATGGTTCAACTTAAGCACGTCATCAATGAGTTCATTCGAGCTATTGAACCTCTTTGGGTCGAAATCATACGCCTTGGGTCCAAACACCCAAGACGGGTTCACCACGACAAGTCCAAACAGCGGCTTCTGCATCATGACGAACTCCCACGCCGCCTTCTCGGCAAACGCCTTGGACGCGTAATACGCCGTGATGTTATCCTTGACGGCGTCCTCGTACTTGGTATTGTTCCAGCTGCCTTCGTTGAACGACAACTCCGGGTTCGTCTCGTCCACGTTCGAGTACATTGCGGCGTCTGACGACGTAAGCACGATGCGTTTCAAGCCAGGACAGTGTGCCGCAGCGGCGTTAAGGATGTTCTCGGTGCCCCTGATGGCAGGCTGAAGGATGACGTTTTCTGGGTCCTCCGTGTCGAACGTCAATGGCGACGCAGCGTGGAAAAGATAGGTGATGTCGGTGTGCCGGGACAAGACCGCGTCGAAGGCATCTGGGGTGGAGAGCTCAGGAACTACCTCGTAGGAGAACTTGGCCGTGGGGGACATCATGGATTTCATCTGCTCGCCTTTGGATGCTGAGCGGACGGTGCCGACAACTTCGTAGCCTTTGGATAATAAGAGCTTGATGATGTGCTGGGCAATAAACCCAGTTGCGCCTGTCACGAATACCTTTGTCATTGTGGGTGGGAGGACGGGTGGTGGAGGAGAAGTGTTGGGCCGTGGAGTTGGATTTGGATGGACGATTTATACCGATTGTGATTTTTCCCGCGATAGTTGGAACGGACTGAGTTTCCTATTTGGGACACGCGATGCGCAGATATCAATGTATTACACCTACTTAGATATACTCAGAGACATCGAAAGATCGGGTAGCCAACGCCTTGTTGGCAATCTCTCTGATGCGTTTCTGTCCTGGAGTCAACCCATCATCAATCTCAAACGACATCAACCCCAAGGACCGTTTCGTGTCGTTGTCGTCTCCCAAATTAGCAACATCCGCGCCCTGGTACTCCACCAGCCTCTGCTTCTCAGTCAACTGTGACCTGTAATCAGTAGGTGAGACATTCTCCAAGAACGAGCTTCTCGTATCCAACAACGTCTCGATGTTCGTAATGGACAACGGAGTAGCACCATAGTACAAAACCAGCGAATGGCCATCCCCGTTGTGCTCCCTGTCGACTTCATGAGGGAGGTCCGCGTGCCAGAACACAAAACTTCCCTTCTTGACGTCCGGGATAGACACCACGCCTTGCGTCAAGTGATGGTAGAACCCGTGTAGGTACAACTGGCCAGTTCCAGGCACTGCACCTGGGAACTTTGGCGAGTCTAAGTCAATTTCGTAGTCGTCCAACTTACCAGACTCGGGATCCTTCCAGAAGAAAGGACGCAACATGATGTAGGAAATAGCGAGTTTGAGACTTGGTAGGACCCGCAATGTCCCCTCACCGGACCGATTGTCAGAGAGCGCAAGCCACCCTTGAAGCGTCCTGAAACAACTGCAGATAGTGGCACGAGCGTGCCCAAGATCAGAGTATAGGTTCTCGTGGGAGTACGTTCTCTCGTCGAGTTTGAACGCGTCGAAACTTTCCCAGTTCCCAGCAAATACCTCAGCGTAGACGCTGGAGTATCGCTCGTCTTCCCACCGTTCAATGGACGAGGAGTCAAGATGTAACGGCAACGCAGCTGCTTTCCCCGGCTCCCTGATCCGGATCCTGTCACCGTAGACTATCTGTGTGTCGAGGTCAATCAATGTCTGTGGGTCCTCAACGTGGAACTCTTTCGACATGACGGAGAACAACTTCTTGATGTTAGAGTGCATCCGGGCTTGGGTTTGTGGACGCGACCAGAAGACGTTGTACCATGAAGTTGGATTCGGGTAGGTGTATCCTGCTGTTTGTGGGTGCGCATTGCAGAACTCTTTCAATTCGTTGAACCAGGAGTCGATTTGATCTCTGTCGATAACGTTGTCAATCATTAAACAGCCACGGTCTTTGAATAGTTGGGAGACGTTGTTTGGGAGTTTGTTGTCCTTAATTGAACTGAAGTCACATTTGGGCACGTACGAAGAACCAGCCTTTTCAATCTCATCGAACTCTTTTTGGATAGCAACAAGCAAGCGCTTCCAGCTCTCAGTGACTTTGAAAACGTTCTCGGGCTTGATCAAACGCTGCTTGACGGCAACGAAACGTTGATCCAAGTCTGGAGGAGCAGAAATATCAGGTTGAGCAATTGACGGAGCCATCGTTAGGGATGATCACTTCTACAATTGCAACCACGCCAAACCTCCCCTTTATATACCCAGGTTGTGTTTAACTGCAAAACGAGGAAATTGCATTGTTTTAGGTTTTGTATCCCACAATTACGGCAGGAATGCCTAATTGGGTATTCCCTCCCCCTCCCCACGAGAATCTAACTTCCCCCACGGCCAACAAGCCACTCCAAGGAAACGTCCACTCTCCATTCCCAATTGATCGAGGGGAGTTACTCGGGTGAGTTATACAACAACGCAAGAACTAGTGATATCCACGGGAATATATTCCTTAGTCACGTGAACTTGCATTTCAAACCCCGAGTCCGCATTTCGGCTACAGAAAAAAAAGGTCACAAAAAATTAGACACACGATAGATAGTGTACTGGGAACCACACTTCTTCTTCTTCTTCTTCTTCTTCTTTCTCCACGACTTCAGACTAATGTTAGCATATATTCGACAGACCAGAGTCCCAGTCACACTTTGCAGGCCACTACCACAGAGATGTCGCTACGCCACGGCAGCAGACCCCTCAGAGGACCCAACTGATCATCACAAGCGATTAGGACTCCATGACTGGCCCAAGTCCAAGACCCCTACAGCCTACGAAATCTTTGGGTTTTCAAACGACGACATGGGCATGTCGCCATTGGAGTTGAACAGGGCATTAAAGAAGCGATACCTCGCGCTCGTCAAGATCTACCATCCAGATACGTCGCTTGTGCTAACGCAGGACGGCAAGGAGATCACGCCCGAAGTCAAGAGAGAGCGGTTTGATATGATCCAGGAGTCCTATGATATTCTCAAGAACCCGAGACGTAGAATAGCATATAATAGATACCAGACTACGTCGTGGGAGCAGCAGGGGGAGTATTTTGGAGACAAGAAGGGACCATGGAGCAGGGAGAATTTCGAGGCACATAGACGTGCCAACGCACACCGTCATAGGTATGCTTTCAAGAACGACGAGGAGTTCTGGCATGCTGCGACGTGGAACGATTACTACCGGATGAAGTACCACCGCGCACCACCGACGCAGGAAGAGCTCGATAAGAACAAGTACAAAATTCTTGCTGGGGTGTTGTTGTTTGGTGCCGTGGGGTTTGTATTGCAGATGGTCAATGCGGTGGACAATGCAAACAAGTACTTGTTGGAGACACAGAGGTTGAACTTGCAGTCGATGAAGGCATTGAACGATGCGCGGGATAACTATGGCGAGGGCCACTCCGAAGCGGATAAGGTGAGACGGTTCTTGGCAAATAGAAGAAGCACGATGAGGCTGAAACAGGACATGGAGGATGCGGACAGGGTGCCGGAGCCCGATGATGATGAGTTGTTGAGACGGTATGCGGTGAAGAGACTTGAAGCGTGGGATAGAGCTGATGAGTGATGATGTTTATAGGTGATTATTTATTTTCATTCTTTTACGATACATACATTCATAAAGGGGAGGAAGTTGTAGAAGACGGGGCGGAACTCATGTGATGGCTGTCCCATTGGAATGCACTACAACGTTTGATTCTATTGATCGTGTGCAGTTCTGGAACTATATTGGGGAAATTCGACACTCGACGACAAATAAGCTACTGTACATGTTGCCTAATTCTGCTAATCGTAGGGGGTACTATGAATCACGGAGCGGCGGAGTGACAAGTTGAGGGGAGTGGAGTTGACTTTTCATTACCAATTAAGCAATTGACGTTTTAACCTGAAGTAACGGTCAACTGAGTCACAGACGGGATCATCCTACTGATCGCCCTAGGCATGCCTTGCGCCAGTTGAAAAAGTATAAGCCCAATCATCGGAAAGCTATTGTTCTATTTTTATCTTCAGGGGTAACACCCGCTACATTGCTACCCCCAGAATTCTTACGAAACACATCTCTATTAGGAAAATAAGGTATAACAGGGGATGAAGTTTGGAAAATGTGGAGAGACAGGGATAGATCACCAGCGAAGAAGCAAAGAAGGAAAAAGAAAAAGACGTGCATCGTGGCAAAAAACCCCACTACATAATTACGAAATCACGGAAGATAAATTCTTAGCCTTTTTCCATATCTAGCAATAGGAAGTGGGACAAATGCCATCCATGGCTACCATTACTCCGAAGAATGTAAATAAAATTGTTGGGTAGAATATGGCTCAAAGGGGAGTAATCGGCAGGAAGTGGGAGTGTGGCACAGACTGGGACTACCATGTGGGCCCCCCAGAGCGGTTGCAAGATGTAACAAGCCGACCTGGGGAGGAGGCATTGTTTCCGTGGAAAACTTGAGTAGGTACAGTTGCATAGAAGAAATCAAATGCCCAAAAAAAACACAATCGATGACATGTTTCGAAGAGTGAAATTTACCATGTTGTTTTCTTGAGTAGAAGAAGAGAAGAAATGCATGTGCAATTGTTTCAGGTGAGTGCTAGTGTGTCTCGTGGGGTGAGCTGAGCCCAATGTTTTTTTTTTTAGATATGTACTTGTCAAGATTTTATGCAATAAACCAGGGAACAACGTGTGCTTGGAAATGAAATCTAAAACGTGAATGGAAAGATAACGTGTTGGGTGTGAGCCCAGTCGTGTGTGACACAAAATATGAGTGACCCACGAGTTCCTTGGGTCTCGTGGGGCAGAAAGAGCAGAAAGTCGTGTCCCTGTGTCCAACAACCTAAACTCTAAATGCGTGGACTGCCTGCCTCTTGAGAGTTTTTACCGAATAGAGAGCTCATCCAAGAAACGTGGTAGATCCACACACACGTAAAAACTACTGCAAATAAATCAACAATACAATACTCGTCTTGAGCGTTTTTCCACTCTATTTAGGGCCAGAATTATATATAAATATGTCCAATTGTGTTCCACGTCTACCCCAATTGATATTTTTGCCCACCCTCTTTTTCTTTCCTCCCCCTTCTTCTTCTGCTCCCCTTTCGCAACCAACAAGATGTCTGACCTCATACTAGACATATTCCCCTCAGATATTTCCAAACTATACGTCTTCACCTCCGTGTCGCTTGTCTGCGGTGCGGTCTACTTCTCGGCCAAACTCAACAAGACCGTGCACTCCATCTTGGTCTTCTGCTGGGCCTGTTTCATCAAACCATTCCTCCACAAAAAGTCCACTGGTGGTAACAAAAACCAGCAGCACTCGTTGGAATTGTTCTACAAGAACCAGGCACACATCTACGACACCACCAGAGAAGTCTTGTTGAAGGGCAGAAAAGAATGCCTCAGATTGGCCGTTTCCCACTTGCAAAAGAAGAAAGATCTCGTCTGGATCGATATTGGTGGCGGTACCGGATCCAACATTGAGTTCATGGACAATATCAGCAAAATATCGGAAAACTTCAAGGCTGTCTACTTGGTTGATCTCTCCCCTTCTTTGTGCGAAGTCGCTAGAAAGAGATTTGAAGCTAAAGAATGGACCAACGTCCACGTGTTAGTTGCGGACGCTTGCCACTTCAACATTGACTACGAAACCGCGGACTTGATCACGTTCTCCTACTCCTTGTCCATGATCCCAACCTTCAATGCAGCAGTTGACAACGCCGTGTCGCTCTTGGACAAAGAAGGTTTGATTGCTACTGTTGATTTCGGCATCCAAAGCACCGACACTTCCATGGGCAGAATCAACACCGTCGGTGGTTTGGGCAACAGACACATTCCTTGGATCTTGCGTAACTTTTGGAGAATCTGGTTCGAGGCCGACAAGGTTTTCTTGGACTCCTCGAGAAGAAACTACTTGGAGTACAAGTTTGGTACTATCAAGTCGTTGAACTGCTACAACAAGGTCTTGGGTAAGATCCCATACTACATCTGGCTCGGTTGTGACAAGTCCAAGTCCCACGCTATCTTGGAGAGATTGAACTGCTTGGCTACTGAATCTCCATACCTTGCTCCTTCCACTACTCCTATCACCGACCAGCTCGCTAACATCCCAATCTCCAAGGGCCACGAGGCTGCTTTGACCAACTTGCAAAAGAACTTACCATTCCCTTCGATCTACTACCAGCAAGAACACTGGAGAGTCTACTACGATGAGTTGAACCCATTGAATGAGCAATTCAACAACCAGTACATCTACGCATTCACCTGGGAGGATCCACGCGAAGACCACAAACTTTTGAACTTTAGCCACGACGACACCGTGTTGGCCATTACTTCCGCCGGTGACAACATCTTGAGTTACGCCAGTTTGCCAGACCCACCAAAGAGAATCCACGCCGTTGACCTCAACCCATGTCAGAACCACTTGTTGGAGTTGAAATTGGCCAGTTTCAGATGTCTCTCCCAGGACCAGATCTGGGCTATGTTTGGTGAAGGTAAGATTGACAACTTCAGAGATCTTTTGATGGACGTCTTGGCCCCACACATGTCGTCCAATGCGTTCCAATACTGGATGGACAAAGGACCAAAGGCTTTCTCAGGTAAAGGTTTGTACGATACTGGGTTCTCGAGATGGGCTTTGAGATTCGCCAGATACGTGTTCAAGGTCTGCAGGGTGGGCAAGTACGTAGACCAACTTTGTGCTGCTTCATCCATGGCTGAGCAATTGAGAATCTGGAACGACCACTTGAAGCCAACCTTGTTCAACCCAATCGTTGGATCCTTGTTAGTCGGAAACCCAATGTTCTTGTGGAAAGCCTTGGGTGTCCCAGCCAACCAGGCTGCTTTAATGGGACCATCCGTCATCAAGTACGTCATCGATACCTTGGATCCAATCTTGAAGAGATCCTTGATTTCCAACGACAACTACTTCTACTACTTGTGCATGCAGGGAAAATACGCCAAGACCAACTGCCCGGACTACTTGACTTCCAAGGGATACACCAGGTTATCTGCCTCCGACAGCACCACCACGAACTCCCCAATCAACAACGTCAGGATGCACACGGATACCTTAAACGAGGTCTTTGGCAGATTGAACGAAAAGTCCATCACTATTGCTATTCTCATGGATCACATGGACTGGTTTGACCCACATGGTAAAGACGCCATCAACGAGATCTCGGCCCTTAAGAGGTGTCTTGCAACAAACGGACGTGTCATGTTGAGATCGGCCTCCACTAACCCATGGTACATCAAGACGTTTGAATCCTTGGGATTCAAGGTTGAACAGACTGTGGTTAGAGAGCATGGTGAGAGTATTGATAGAGTTAATATGTATGCTAGTACCGTTGTCTTGAGGTATGAGGGGTCGCTGGAAGAACACGAGGAACCTATCGTTGATGGAAGGAGAAGAATGAGCAGCTTGAAGATTTAAGAGAGGTGTTGATGGAAATGGTGATGTTTTCTTTATGTATTCAATTCTTGTCATTTTACTAAAACCACTACAAACTATTACCTACTTTATATATATGTATAAACTTTTTTATTGTTATTAGATGATTGATATTTAACTGCTCATATGTTGAGACTGCGTTGTAGAGATTCAAGGTCAGTTATAGCCAATAAATCGGCCGAATAGGGCGAATACTCCGAGCGCTTCAGCTTGTCCACAAAGACACTTCCGCAAATTCCTGCCGTGCCTTATCAACGCAAGTAAATTACGGCACTCCTTAAGCAGACTCGCTATCTCAATTTCACTACTGTCGGGCGTTATGAGAGAGACAGCAAAGTTGAACAATGGACATGGCCACTTTCTATTACAAAGAAGAACCAGCAGTAGGGACGACAACTTCTGAGTATCAAGATAGTAAGCGTCTGAGCAGACTACGCAAAAAGGCCCAAATAGGAAATTGGGGTCGGAAAATCAAGTCTTTCTCAACTTTTCACATTTTTTGGCACAGATGAGGGAAAATGGATAGCACAGGTAGGTTCTGCGGGTCAAATAGGCCCAAGGCAACCGAGGTGGAGCTCTTTCTGCAATGTCTAGTCAGATCGTTTGGTGGATGTTGATCAGATTATTCTATTCTTCACATACTTTCCGCTGTCGCCCATACTTGAGGACCTTCCCAAAAAAAAGCATTTTGATTAGTCTGCACTTGCGCTCAATGCAAGTTGGGTCGCCAACTCCACTGTTCCCAAAACGGTTAGCGGTCGCGTGCGTCAATTTTGTCTGTCAAAGCGTTATAAGTCCGATACGGCACAACGGCTATCGGATATGAAATCCTTGTCTGATGTAATCCAACAGTGTGCAGCAGAAATGTGCCCAATTAGGGCTTGGTTCAACAATAGAAATGGCACAAAGGTTCAACAAGTGCAAATCTGTCCCGTCGGAAGAATTTCACCTAGATATGATTAATTACTTGCATGAGAGATATGGGGGGGGGGGGGTTCAACTTGAGATGAGGAGACATCTGCATCCTAGAATGGTATAAAAGCTGACTATACCCACCTGGTGTCCTCCTCCAAGAATGCCTTGAAAGACTACAACCAACACCGCCTCCAATGAAATTGGTCACCGCTTCCTTAGTCTTGTTAGCATCAGCCACCTCCACATTAGCCAAGAACATCTTAATGTCGAACGATGATGGCTGGGCATCCACAAACCTCCGTGCTTTCTACTACAAGTTGAAAGAGTCTGGTCACAATGTCTACATTGTGTCCCCGGCGTCCCAAAGATCAGGAAATGGTGGTAAGTTTGACATTCCTACCTCCCCAACATTGCAAACGGATGGTGAGTTTGGCTACCCTCCTGCTGGGTCTCCAAGTTTCGGCCACGAAGTCGATGACGACCACATTTTCTACTTCAACGGTACCCCTGCGTCCTGTGTTGCCTTTGGTCTCGACTACGTCATCCCCAAATACGCCAACAACATCACCATTGACCTTGTCGTCGCTGGAATTAACCAAGGTGTCAATACAAATTCATTGTACACGTTGAGTGGTACCATGGGTGCGACTTACAGTGCTGTCTACCGAGGCTACCCGGCCATTTCCTTCTCGGCATCTAGCTTCAACAACTCGTTCTTCAAAGACAACTTGGACTTGGACGACCCCTTGCTCGAATCCACCATCGTTGCTACCAAATCCGCTGAGATTGTCGACCAATTGTTCATATCCCAGGGTAACAACGCGAGAACATTGGCTTTGGGTGTTGGATTGAATGTGAACTTCCCACCTCTTGGCTACGATAACGAGAGCTGTACCGATCCAACATGGGCGTTTGCTAGAATGTCTGGCATGGATGCCATTGGCGCCGATATACACTACGATGAAGAAACACAAAGGTACAGTTGGGTCACCCGTTCGTGGGACGCATTGACTGCTTGTTATAACGGGGACTGCTCGTTGCCTTCTGAGAACTACGTGCTTGAACAGGGAAGCTGTCAGGCCACCGTGTCTGTGTTCTCTATTGATTACGACGCTAATTTGGTCTTGACTCAGCAGGCCAAAGCGTTGTTGGATCCGCTTTTCCAATAGAAAATAGCTAATAAACGTGCATGTCAATTCACCGGCAAGAAAGAATTAGAGTGAAGAAACGGTGACGTTATCCTGCCCTGTATGATGTTGGCTGGTACATAAAACAACGGTGATCGCTGAGTGAACTGGCAACTTCGTGCTAAATCCTCGACCTCTTCTGACAACTGAACAAATCAAATGTATAGCGTACAGATATTTAATTATACCCAATGAAAGTAATCGTATTTTTATATCACTTGTATCCGATCCCATAGACCGTTGTGTAATTCGATCAATAACCATCTTAACTATGTATCACGTGACTTTATACAATTTTCCTCTATTCTAGTACCTGAGTGAATTTTCACGAACAATTCAATTCAACCATTGGTTTTAGCGGCCTTGAAAATACTCAACTTCGGCATTGGACTATGCTTATAAATCTTTTGAAACCCTATTTTGACGTGATTTGACATGGAAAGGAGTTTTGGCAGGCACGAAATGCATTCTCATCGTTTCAAATATCTTTGAAAGTACTCCCAAGTATTCTTTAAAGTTCTTTTAAGTATTTAGAAGGCATGGTAGCTCTATTTCAAACTATAACCGTATGCTATTCATCTTCATTCCAAGTCGTCATTTGGTAGCGTTACTAGGATTGTTTATATTATTGAGATTTACTTCGAGTTTCTTTCAGATTTTTATAAATATTTAGGAAGAAAACATCAAGATATGAAATAGCAGCCAATGTTTCAATATTTCCAAACTTCAACCACCTTTGGGTGAACTCTACAATCCTAATTTATATAAGATCTGTAAAGAAGTGAACATCCAAAGGAAATCATCTTTACCAGATTTCATATGGTAGGGACACTTGGCATAACAAATAATCTACACAAACAGAAGAATGCAAAAATATAGAACAATCTTTTTTGCACCACTCTTTTCTTTTCCTTTTCCTTTTGCAATTATCAACAACAACAACAACAATCATCAATCTATCATCTATCGTCTTTCCAATTGATTCAACTGTGGGTATCAAAAGAGCCAACAATTCTACTTGTGTTCAAACACTAACATAATATTGCAACAGTTCAATTGAATCCATAACAAGCTTGCAAAGAGTTATAATTGTTGTTCCAGTTCCTCAAAGACGTCAAGGATTCCCTTCATGTTAGTCAGTTGTTGATATACTGATTGTGCCATCATACAATGGTTTGTTGACACCTGGTACCACCGCTGCTTACAAAGGGACGATGAAGTCCCAGCTTTTGTCTAATATACACAAGTTATACAACAGAAGGACCTTCCAAAAAAGATGTCAACTATGTTGAACCTAGCAAGTGACCCACATTCCCAAAGGCGGTGTGGGTTAGTGAAGGTCCTTCTCCAAGGTATCGGTTTGGTCACCGTTATTTTGTACTACTTCGGAGGTAGTCCACCATCACCAGGTGACTGTCCCGAGAGTAGGCTTATAGGGAGACTGGGTGGAGGTCCTGACCAGACCGCTTGCACACTTGTGGTCTCACCCGCTTTGGGTCAAGGGGGCGGTGTGCGGAACCTCTAGAAAGGGGGCAGCACGCGCTGGGCTGGGCCGGCCCACTCACGAAGTGGCCCAGTCGATCTTCCCTTGGGTAGGGGGAGATACGGTCCCTGGAAAATGGGGGCCAGGGGGGAAACCCAAGAAAGGGGACTCCCCAATTCTCCTAAACAAGGGAAGACACAGTCCCTCAAGATGGGGACTCCAACTATCCTACGCAAGGACAGACACGCCCAATGAGGGACCATACCAGCTGAGAAGCCATAAAAGTTCTCTCTAATCAGTAGCAAACCAACGTAGCTTTCTTTGCAGAAACAGCTTTGTTAGTTGTTATGGCGATGCTAAGGCTGGTCGAGCACGTCACGTGACAAAAGAAAATTGATCTGCAGTTTAAGCGACCAACGACAGAACTGTGATGGTCGTGCATGAATGTAGTAGACTAACTAGTATGAAGAAGCGGGAGTTGGTCTCGTATTTACAGCACTGTTAGCGGCGTTTCTGTCTCTTGGGCTCATAAACATGATCAGATCGATGTTTCACACGTGACATCGGCTATAGTTGGTGCGAATAATTCCGGCCGCAACAATACTTCCCGCGGGTTCCCTGAAATTTGGACCTCAATTATGCAGAGGAAATGAAGGGAACGTTTGAGTTGCTGTTGGAGACGCGACGTGACTGGAAGCTTAGTGGAGCGGAGATTAAGGTAGAATATTATAATAGCATTGCCTGTGAGCCTAAGTTGGGGGTACCAGGGGGCAGACTTAATCCATTTGAAGTTTTTTACTAATTTAGTTGGGAAGCAAGAAGGAGAAATAGGGGGCTGGTGCAAGAAAGACGGGAGAGACAAAAAGACAAAAGGACAAAAATTCTTGTCACACAAAACAGGAAAGACCGGGGATGGGCAAAAAGTCAATCACTTCAATTTCAATCCAATTTGCAGAACCACTGGCTCCATAATCCACATGTGCCAAGAGCAGCCGTTCATTTAATATCCAGCAATCTCCCCTAATCTGTCTTTTGTAATTGACAGAAAAATTCATTGTAATTTAACATTGCTCTTCTTCTTGCTTCTCTTCTCCTATTATCACCAAACCGGCTCCAGCCTTTTTCTTTTTTTAACAACCAACCTTCTACGCACCCACGGCACCGCGTAGCTGATTACATCCCATCCAAGAAAAGGCAGTAGAGTGTATTGTTGTCCAGGTAGAACAGACAGAATACGGCGTAGCAACAAAGAACCCACAGACAGCAGTGAGACAACCCACAAGACAAAAAAAATAGAACAATGGCCTTGAAGCTACATAAGAAAAAAAAGACCCATGACGACACTGCCAGTACCGTGTCCTCCAATTCACATACCAACTCGAGTCACAGGAAGTCCCTCAACTTGTTCCAGCACCATAAGCGAATGAGCAGTGGCACATCATCCGAAGACAAGTCATTCAGAGGCATGATCAATTCACTCAACAGATCCCACTCCCAATCAAGATCACACAAGCTCAACTCAAATAATAATACCAATAACCCAATTGCATCAGACAGCCAGACGCCTAGGACGTTGCCGTCCTCGCCAACTATATCGAGATCTAACTCCCTCCCCAGAACAAGCGGCAATGCGTTGCACTTGCCTCACCAGGAAGTTGATATGCCAGGCGCTTCGTTGATCATATCTAATGAAGAGCTTGAGAGAGTCGTCCAGCAACCAGAAGGGACAGGCGGGGTTGACATCAACTTGAGCCCAAACAATGGATCTGAATTGTTGTTGAATGTCCCGGACAAACAGGCGACAAACGTTAGCCACACGTCGTCCAACACTTCCCAGCATCCGCCAACAAACCAACCTCCTAGCAAAACTCCGACACAGGACTCGCAGGCAGATCAACAACCAGCCAAACAGGAAACAGGCGGGTTCTTGTCTATGTTTATCAATTCTGCCCCGAATAAGTCAGCTACCCCGCCAGATGGTGGTGGTGCCGGAGCGGGCGCAGATGACTCGAAGGACAAGAAGAAAGAACACACCTCGTTTGCGGCCAGATTGGACAACTTGTTGAAAGGGGTCAAGCACGAAGATTCCAAGGCATCGTTGAGCGGAGAGGCACCTGACGAGCAGAATGACAGGGAGGTAGCGCGCACATCTACAGATTTGAAATCCGTGCATTCGCTAACGCAAGACGTTCAATTCCAGCCGGTTAGGGAGTCGCCTTTGAAGACTTTGGGCAATGGGGATTTATCATTAGATGATTTCGATCCAAACGTTCCTGGAGGTTTGCCAGAAGCCGGTGGCTTTGCTGGATCACGAAGACCATCTTTCCGCTCAGCTGATAGTGCAACAAAGAGAGCATTGAGTCCCAACACAGTAGACAATGCCGTGTCCGAGGGCAACCAGGCGCAATTCAATGGCTTGGATGCCAAGCGAGCCAAGAGAAGGAGTGGCATGTCCAATGGCGAACGTCAATCGTCTGTGGGCCGAAGCTCAATTGTTGACAACCAGACGATGATGAGCTCAGAGGATCATAGAAGTTCGATAGGAGCAGTCAGATCACGAACATCTGACCTCCCAGAGGATTTGGACTTGTTGAGTGATTCTGAGTTGGAAAACTTGGACAATATCGTGGACTACTCCAAGAAGATCAAGCATGCTCTGAAAAAGAGGGACAAGGAGTTCCACCAGATATTCAAGAAGTTACCAAAGGACGAAAGATTGATTGACGAGTTTAGTTGTGCATTCTCCAAGGATATCTTGGTTCAAGGTAAGATGTACTTGAGTGACCATTATATCTGTTTCAATTCCAACATTCTTGGTTGGGTGACGAACTTGATTATTCCATTGCAGGAGGTTATCCAGATTGAAAAGAAATCCACCGCCGTGTTGTTCCCTAACGGTATGGTTATTAGAACTTTGCATCAGAAATACGTGTTTGCCACTTTCTTGAGTCGTGATACTACATTTGACATAATCACCAACGTGTGGCATAGAGTGATGTTAGAGAACAGTGACATTGATCCTAAGAAACTCCAAGCCACACTAGAAAGGAAACGGAGAAGAGCCAACTCAAACGTTTCCCAGTTTAGCAGCATTGGAGACGAATCCGATGACGATCTGGAAGGTTCAGAAGACGATGATGATGGTTCAATGGCGGATGACGAATCTGGCCATGAGGCATCGTTGGATGATAACGAGGATGATAACTCCGACGATAAAGGAACTGACGACAGTGACGTAAATGGCGCCAGTGTGGCTGCTACGTCGGGTTCTGGTAAAGACGGCAACACATTTAAAGGTTTGCCCGTGGTTGGTCCATTGACCCATGCTCCTACATCTACTGGGTATACCAAAGATTCCAATGAAACATTCATCGTGGAAGACACGATTAAAGCACCACCAGGTGTGGTTTTCCTCATCTTGTTTGGTCCGGATACATCCAAATATATCCGAATTTTGAAGGAACAAAAGAATTTTGATATCACCGAGTCGTCTATCAAGGGATTGTCAAAGGACAACAAAGAACGTAGTTACACGTACATCAAACCATTAGGTGGTGCCATTGGTCCTAAGCAAACCAAGTGTGTGATTGAAGATAAAGTTATCGAGTACCTGCCAGACAAGTACTACGAAGTTGAGCAAACCACACAAACACCGGACGTTCCAAGTGGTAACTCGTTCAAGGTTATCACCAAGATTTTCTTGAGTTGGGCTGCCAACAACGAGACCAAGATCTACATTGTCACATCGATTGAATGGAGTGGTAAATCATGGATTAAAGGTGCCATTGAAAAGGGTACGATCGATGGGCAGAAGGAATCGATGGGTTCTTTAATTAGCATTGTCAATAAGATCATTGCCACCAGCGGCGACAAGAAGCCAAGCAAGAAGGGCAGCAAAGGTGGTAGAAGCAGAAAGGGAACCATCAAGAGAGATGTTGAGGAAGAACCAGCTAAAGAGGCTCAAGCCGAACTGGCCAAACCAAAGAGCATTGGCGAGCAATTCACCGCGTTGATCAACTCAATTGGCGACCTAGTGCCTGTCCCATTCTTGAGCAACACTATAGTCGGAGCATTTGTGTTGTTAGTCGGGTTCTTGCTTAGTTTCTCGCTAGTCAGCAAACTCACCCACAGAAACTCACTTAAAACCATCGAGATCATCCCATCTAACTTGTACACGTCCAAGATCCAGATTAACGGAGAGAAGTATTTGGTGTTGCCTACTATAGACGCCAACTTCAACAATGACAGAATGAAGAAGCAAGAGGAATTGAGTATCTGGAACTGGATCAACGAGAGAAGTAACGGCAAATTGAACTTGTCTTTGAACTGTGATAATTTTGAAAAGTTAAGCAACGAAGAGTTGAAGACCAAGTATACTGAGCAGGAATTGAAGGAGATTGTGCGGTTGACGAAGTTAAAGTTGGACAAGTTGTCGGAGAAGTTGAACGATATCAACCTATAGATGTTTGTATGCATAGCATTTTTCTTTAACGTAAGCAAATATAGAAGCCTGTATTCTAGAGAAAGTACAAACCGGGTCCGCCCGTGGGAGGACAAATCTGATCACCCTTCGCTCTCCTTGCTTGAGACATCATATGGCTCTACCCGCAACTGTGATTCAAGCAACTGTTGGGTAGGGTATCATGCAAAATGACGCTATGGCATAGAACCCAATTAGGTAATTTAGCCCATACTAATGTGGAATGGAGTGTACAGAAACCACATGCCCAACATACACGTCCACCGGCAGAAAAGCAAGATATATCGAGGTATAAATACCCATTCCGTTTCTATGATACCGGCAGAACAGAACCGTGATGTAGGTGTAATTATGTAAGCGTGCATTACGGAGTTGGTCGTTGTTGTTGTAAGTAGTGAGTAGCAAGGTTTTTGATAGTGGTTGCATAGCGAGAGGGACAAAAGTTGTGGACCTATAATGTGAAGTATGAACGAGAGAGTTGTTTTTTCCTGCTTATTGCTCAGGGCTTTCATTGCAAACAAATGACAGACGGATAGGTGATTACCGTGCAAGGCTAAAGAACTTGAGTAACAGGAACTCTAAAACTCACAGTAAAGGAGGCTAGAGTAGTACATTGAACTGTCTGTACTATAGGTTGGAGAATTTTGCCTAATAATTAGATCTTTCTTTGAATGCTACCACCAGGAGCCAGCCGAACTCAGAGAAGTTGGTGCGCTGCTGGAAGAACTGTTGTTTGCCTTTACTTGCCATGCAAAAGCTTTGAGCTTAAGTTAGGAAAAGTAGACACTTACATCACCATAAGAAGGACACAAATACTTTTGTCCGGTTACTATCAGTATGATGCCATGACGCTTCGATATAGGGTCGCATAGAAGAACGTGGAGGATGAAGAACAATGGTGATTAGAGATCAGGTCACATGAAGAATGAAAAATGATGGGCGTTACGAATACACGAGATTTTCTAAATTTTCGTAATTCTCCTTGTGGTTTTTTTCAGCTTGTTCATGGCCAGTCATGGTGGTTGTTTGCGGGATGTTCCGGACTACACGGTTGGCCGTGCTATGGATCGAGCCAGTGATGGCCGTGATTGCTAGGATATGGAGAGCCGTTGGGTAATGGCAGTGGAGGAGAGTAGGCGGGTCTGGCTGAAACTATTAGATCGCGATATCCGTGTGACATAGAACCCCTATGATATCGTCACGATAAGGCACGATAAGGCAAATACCAGCCACAGCGTGTGCTAGCTATGGAACTCCCTGTGTTGCACTTACCTGAATTTCTTTTTTTGTCATTAGAAAACGCATCAGCTTACACATGGGCATGACCATCCTCACCAACGAGCTGCACGTATGTGATATTTCCATACCCCAACAAAAACACACTCGCGTCGTTGTCACTTGGCAGACTCTCTGCATGCTGGAACCAGTCGGAGACATACCTGCGAAATGTAAACAGTCCTGTAGGCAGCAAGTATGGTTTACAATCTTCCAAAATGTTGAGAGGGCAAAAACCACAACAACACTATCGTACCGTGCATAAACATAGAAGACCAACTGTGGACGGATGTCTACGTCATATAGGGAGTCAAAAACTCGACTATATAAACTACATACAACCCCCCTGGTGGCTTTTCCTGTTGCATATTTCTTATCGCTATCAAACACCAAAGCTTATCAATGGTATCCTTGGTCAACTTCCTCATCGATATTCCTACCTTCTATGTTCCTTTGATATTAGTGCTCAAAGAACTTACCCGTAAAGTCGCCTTTTCCTATACCAGCTACAAATGCTTCCTCAACTACTGGGTCTACTACCGCGGGCTAGACTTCATCTACGCTACCTGGTTCTCAAGATTGCCCTTTGTGTACTACGCTTTCCAGGTATTCTTGATTTGGTTGTTCTATTGCGGTGACAATAACTTACGCTTGGCAAACCATGTGTTGCTCATGTGGTTCTTGAACCTCGAGGTGCTTAACGCGATTGAAGAAAGAGTAGTGAATGTCGCTGTCAATGCCGCTGTTCCCAACTTTGTCGACCTTTCGTACCAGGTGTACCTTTGCGGCAAGACGTATTCGAGATCGGTCGACTATGCGAGTGAGTTCAGATGGCCCCGCGTTTTCTATGAACCTACTACTGCTGCGGCTCCTATTGTTCGTGTTGTTGCTCGTATCATTTCTTGTCTTGTTGGTTGTGACGATGCTCTTAGCACTTCAGCTGTTCCTCGTAGCTCCACTCGTGTTGCTGCTTCCGTTCCTTGTGCTCCTGTTGCTGCTTCCGTTCCTTGTGCTCCTGTTGCTGCTTCCGTTCCTTGTGCTCCTGTTGCTGCTTCCGTTCCTTGTGCTCCTGTTGCTGCTTCCGTTCCTTGTGCTCCTGTTGCTGCTTCCGTTCCTTGTGCTCCTGTTGCCACTCCCGTTCCTCGTCCTGATGTTGCCGCTCCCGTTGGCATTCGTGGTTCTGCTCGTGCTGCTGTTCCTTCTATTCCACGCGTTGCTACTCCTGTTGTTATTGCTGCCGCCCGTGCAACTGCAGGCTCAGGTCCAGGTTCACCTCCAAGAAGACGTCGCCTGACTGGATCTCGTGTGCGGCCCCCAAGAGTGGAAACTATAATTGAAACTAGAGACCCCACTGCCATTCCTTCTTCTTTTCGACCAAGACAAAGCACCAGATCTCGTTCAAGTCCAACATCATCGCCAACAGAATCAGGGACACGGCAATTCTCACGTAATCCTATTCACTACCGCACACCATCACCACCTTATCCCGTGGGGGAAGTTGTCAACTTAGTCTCCACGCCAATTAGCACCACCAGAATCACCAACCAGCCACGAACAATCCGGAGATCAACATCTATCTCCTTGCCGCGCCTGTCCCAGCCACCGCGCGCTCAACCAAGGCAAAGATCCGGATCAGACGGTAACAACGACGGCAGTGCTGGTACTGATGCTGGACGTCGTCCTCGCATTAGAGAGATGCCAAACCTGACCAGCAGGAACGGTCGCGAGAGCGTGGGTGGGATGGTGTTTTACGATAATGGCGATTCCTGGAGAAGTTATTGATGAGTGTATATATGTACCTTGTTTGGCTTTTCTATTCGTGTATTGTTCTCAGAGAAATATGAACCATTTTGGGCGTATCCAAGGAGAAACTGTGTGGTTTGTATGGACTGGTCGGTGGTTTTGAGACAAGAGGATTTATTTTTTTGTGTAAAGTTAGAGTTTTCGCAGCTATATTCTTCTCTAGGACACGACTAGGTGGTTTTGTACCACTTCTGATTCCTAGACAGCTTCACATAGCTACAGCTTAGGTCAGACGAGTCGACTGGTCATGAGTGTCCTATAAGATAGAAAGAGAATAGAGGTGTCCTTCTTGAGTGGCATCAATGTCGGCAAAAACAAACCGACATTCAAACACGGCATTCTAGTCTTTGCAAACTGACGAGGCCGCATCGTGCATATTATGAAACATGTCAATGAACCACAGAAGAGGCATTATTTTAGAACGAGGTAGATAATGCTTATGATGTCATGTAATAAACATTGTAATGCGTTCTATTATTAACAGAATACCGTTTGTGGAAATGTAAGCCGGAGAATGTAAGGGGGATATGAGTGGAAGTCTGGAACCTTGTCTTGCAATGGTGATGTAACTGAAAAGGTGGATATGAAATTCGAACACCACGACAGACACGGTAGCTGTAGGATCGTACGAGTGTCGATTAATCCGTTCAGGATTTTATGTAATGAAAGAACTGGTCACACAACTCAGGAACGTCGTGGGTGAACCAAAACGCTTACAAATTCAAGTAGAAACATATTCCTGCAATAACGAAGAAGCATAAGCTAACAAGAGAGATTACGCTTACTTCATATCTCTCTAAACAAACTCTATCGAGTAGAGCTCAGCCTCTACGAAACAACGCATCGTAATATTCCCCGCGGCACGAGAGAGTCACAACAGCCTGTCCCCTCAATTTCTGTGTAACCACACAACTCTAATTGAAAAAAGTGTAAATGTATAGGCGATTATATAAGCGATAGGGCTGTTGTCACTGTCAAAGACGCTCGCTAGACGAAGCAGAAAAATATGGAGAGAGATCATCGGAATTAGAATTTTTCTATGGCTAAAGTTCGTAAGTTCATCGCTAACCCGTTTTAACATGAGTCATGTTTTGGTTGATAGTTGTAATTCGGAAGAACGCATGGCTGCCCCGTCGGAACAGATATGTTATCTTGACCAGTAAGGTGCCTTTCTCCCCAGTAGCTACCCTTTACCAGTCGCGTGGTTTGTGTGGGGAGCGAGGCAAATGGGTTTGGGAGTGTTGAATGACGGGACAAGCGTTGTTGCAAACACGACCACCGACTTGCTTTCTTTTTTTTTTCTTGTTTCTTTTTTTCTCGTGACTTCTTGTGCTCGGATCGAATCAACAAACATCCGACAAACCACCTGCCTTTCCTTTGTGTGTCTATATGAAACAACAAAACAAGAAGGAGCAGAGAAAAGAAGGAGGGAAGGAAGGAAGGGATGGTGTAGATCAGGTCAAGGCACAAAGTACACTACTCATCCCGCTGTGCGGTTTCTTTTTTCTTTCTAGGGCAAGAATCCCATTACGTCATGTTCGGGGGGAGCAATGCGACACAGAGACGGACGGAGTGGCAGGGAAAGGAGCAACAGCTCGGGCGCTGCGACGGACAAAGTGGGCGAGTCGGTACTGTTTTGCTTGTGCCTAAAGGAGAAACTATAACAGAAGGGGTAAGCGCACGGTTTTAAGACGTTATACGCCAAAGTGGAAAAAGTCATTTGTTGGGTTGTGTTGGTGTGATTTCATAATTGGCTTTTTGTACATGACATTCTTGTTTCTGATCGCGTTGCTACAACGACACTCTTTACCACTCGAAAGCAAACGTATGGGCCTGGGTCTAGGTCGACGGTGGTGGTGGCGAGACGTACGGCGATTTTTGCTGGTGCTTCCGTACAAGGACAATGGCGGCAATCCGACTTCACTCAAAAGGGCTTAGTTATGCAGATACTTCTCGTAGTGCAGCTCGTGAGCAGCAGCAGCAGCACCTGCAATTCTGCCATTGTGCGGTTCTCCGATGCACCAGCACCACACAAAGCACAATCTCACACAAAGCACAAAACACAATCTCTCTCCCTCAGTAGGCGCAAGTAAAAGAAAAAAGAACTGCCATCGAAGACTTCAACTATCAACTATTCGCTTCCACAAATAACCCTCCCCATTGCTATATAAATACAAACCTTATTCCCTCTAGTTGCTCCCTTGCCATTTGGGATCAATTTTACATTTACAACCACTGCTTACCAACACAACCATGTTTTATCTACTAGATCCCATACTTAACATATTCACCTTTCTTGTCCCCTTGATCCTCACTATCAAGATCCTAGATAGCACCATTACTTTCAAGTACTCTTGCTATCAGTTCCTCCTCAACTACTGGCTCTACTTTGTCGTGTTCCAGTACCTACAGTACATCTTTTTCGCCAACAACCTTGTCTACTACTACGCTAGTAAGGCCATCAAGTTCTGGTTGTTCTACGGCAGGGCCAATAACCTTAGGTTGCTCAATGATTTCGTGCTCATCAGGTTTGTCAACATGGATATGGTCCAATTGTTTGAAGTCAGATATATCAACCCGTTCATGAACAAGCTCAGCCCGGGTTTCAGAGAGATCAACTACCAGATATACTTGTCTGGGAAGCTCTATTTGCGACCAATTGATTATGATGTACAATCGAAGTTTCTCAGCACGCTAGCAGCCATGTTACAACCACCTGCACCAACCAAGTCTCTGGCAAAGTCTAAATCCCTCCAATCATCCAGCACTGCAACCAAGATTATGAAGAAGTTGAGGAAACCCAAGAGAACCAGTTCCGGGGACTCTAGCCATTCTGATTCCAGATCAAGAAGTTCATCCTCCGGTGGTTCTACAATCCCGGCTGTTCCCACCAGCAGAAGATCAAGAAGAGGTTCCAGCCCCGGCGGCGGTGAACGTCCCAGCTCACGATCAATATATTCCTCGGGATCATCTACGAGATCCTCCAACCCCACATCGCCTACACTCACCCCAGTCGATTATCAGACAGTAGCAGAGCAACTACCACCTACATTGCTTTCGATCCCAAAGTATAGAAGAAACGTGTCCCCACCACCGTACGAAGAAGTCATCCCCGACGTGTTGCTTTCAGAACCTTCCGCCCCTAGCTCTATAGCAGGTTCAAGGTCTGTTTCTAGACAAGGGTCGTTCTCGAGTCCACGTATGAGACCGCTGTCGAGTAGCGGAAGCCCCACTGGGAGCACTACAGGAAGCGTCAGCGGTGGCAACCATGATAGCATAGATTATGCGTTGATGACGAATAGCGGGAACGGTGAAGTGCGATTAGGAAGCGGAGCAATGAACAGGATCCATGAACAGTTGAATCCGAACAATAGTGGTGGGGGTGGAGGAACAAGAAATCCAAATGATTTACCTCCATTGCCTACTCCTGGAATGATGAATCGATAGATAAATAGAGCAGTTAATAGATGTACATAAACCATATTATACCCATGCTAGTTAATACAAAGTGAATAGCAACCATTACACAAAAGATGGAATAATAAACCTGGTCGTAAAATTTCTTTTTAGTTTGCATATTATTTTTACCCATTATTTATTCCGGATTCTTCGAACTTCGAACAGTGCAGAACCATGCCGATCTTGCTATTCTTGGGGGAGTATGCGCAATCAGAGGGTTCCTTGTTGTGTCATTACTCAGAGACTTCCTTGTTCCTTGATTGCTCACGTTGGTTGATCCTCCATGGGGTAATCCCCATTTTCTAGGCATGATCTCCTTCATCCTGTGGTTTATTCCGGTGCTCAACAACAGTCTAGATTTCGAGAGGCGTCGATGTAGGGGAAGTTTGTTCCGGGATAAGCCAAAGTGCATGGCACACAAATCAACCCTGAAACAGGGCAAAACAATAATTACGTCGTGTGTAATGGAGGTGAATGGGATGATTAATGATGATGCAGCTACAGAGATTCATGATGTCATGTTGCTCCCATGGTATGGCAGAAGCATTGTTCCTGGGGCGAGTTTCAGTGAGGAATTAATTAGTGCTAGGGGAGCAACACAGCGACATGGTTTCAGTTTCAAAAATGAGGGAATTTGAAATTAGGGAGCAACAACAAGAGACAAGGAGAGGGAGAGGGATGAAAGGAATCAGGTAACTATGATTTCTTTTGATCTATTTTGGGGGATTTGGGCGGCTAATCTTTACTACTGTTCCAGCAGTTCTGATAATTGTCGTTTTCGAGTACATTTCGTTGTGACAATCCACACGCCATGCTACCAACTGTTAACAGCCAACGGCTGGCTTCGCTGTTGTTAACACAACTCGCCACTCTACGACAGCGATGAGAAAGAAAACAGCGAATTGTTTGATCTTCGTCGTTGGGCTCAGCGTACTGGACTGTACGTACATGGAGTGCATACACTAGCTTAGTTTGCTGTTCCTTATAATCCGAAGATGCTTTGTGTTATGGTAGTGTCTTGCCCCAGAATTGGATAGGAGTGTAAGAGGACACGTAGAGTTCCTCCCTTTATCCAATTGCCATCACGGGGCAGACTCGTCGAAGAGTGCCGTTTTAGGGCGACTGCTACCGTGTTGTATATGCCGCCGTGTCGCCTTGTAGTGGGCAAGTGTTTTCGTTTCGCAAAAACGAGAGTGCCCTGTTTATGACATCATCAATTTTCCTGTATTTTCAGGAACACCACAGAAAAGGTACGTACACGCCTCAGAAATAGTCCGTCCGAGGCACTCAAGGCACTCAATGGAAACGAACGGGTTTGTAAGAGAAGCATACCTAATAACAGGAGTGCTTTAGTTGGTTATTGCGCCGTACAGTAGCACAGCTGTTAATGATGGTGCAATAGCGGCTACAAGAATAAATATTAACTAACAAAATTAGGAGAACCCCTGAAGATAGCGTCGAGATCGAAGCTATTAAGACTCCATCTCTAAGCCCAGACTTGCAACTGCTCATAGAAATCCACCCTCTTGTTGTCAGGATTTCTAAGATTACGTGACGTAAAGTAACGAACTTCATCAACCATAGCTGGGTGTCCACAAGTGACAAAGGCAACCGATCCCCTTGACTCGTGGATTTCTTCAACAACGATCTCTTCGATAGATGGTCTACCTTCTCTGAACTCAATATGGCTCAACTTGGACTTGATAGACTCTCTGTCATCATCTGTGGCATCCTTGGCTTCAATTTTCTTGTCGTCGTCTGACAGCACACCCAATTCTGGCTTGGTGACATAAATGGTAGTTTGGATATTTGTGTCCTTCAAGGACTCAAGCTCTTCTTGGAACCAAGTCAAAGCGGAGTATTCTCTGATAATCCAAATCAACTTCTGTACTTTCTGGGAAGTAGACAGCAACTTTCTAGCTCCGTATATTATCTCGGAGTAGAGACCTGGAATACCGTTACCACTGGCAATGAACACGGAAGTATCAGCATATCTAGCAGGAGAAGGTTCACCGTATGGTCCTTCAACACCAACTCTGATGGACGCTGATTGGTTTGGCTGCTTGGCCAAGTACTGGTACAATCCATGAGTCATGCCACCTTTCACCTTACAGTACATGATGATGTCCTTGTCGGTTGGAGCATCAACAAATGTGAATGGGTGGTTCTGCCAGAAGCAAGAAGGGCGAAAGAAGGAGATGTAGGCGTGACCACCGGGAACGGAATTCCAATAGCTTGGTTTTGGAATGATAACTTTGATTGTTTCGTTGGTAATCAAGGTGGCTTGAGCCTTTGGGAATCCAAACCAGAACATCCTGATAATTCGAACCAATCTGTCGAAACACCATGGAGCAATACTAGCGTAACAGAACCAAACGTAGCCAAGATCCTCCACGTGAATCCAAGTACCGACAATGTACAAGGTAACCATGGCAATATGGATGAACAAGAACATCTCGTACCAGTTTCTTCTAAAGAAAAGCATGGCTTGCAACATGATCAATCCACTGGCTGTAGTGGCAATGATACCCCAGTAGAAGAACCGTTCCTTGGCTTCTTCGAAATAGTAACCCTTTTCGTATGCAGTGAAAGCCGCGGAGTGGATAACCACCAACACAAACATAACTCGTGAAATGTGACGATGATACGTCATGAATTGATTATACGACATACCGGTCAACCATTGCATGAAATTATTTCTTCCACCAAAAAGGAACACCAATGGCATAATCACAGTAGCAACAATCCCAGTACGATCTGCAACATTAAGAATTTCGAGAACGTACCTTCTGCTGTAAACCGTTTGTCCTTCAACATAATCCATCTTGACACAGTGAACTATTAAAATGTAAGCATAAAACGCAAGGATGACTAGTGTCTCATACCTTGATGGGATCAAACAGTCAAAGAACTTCAAGAGGGGCAACTCCTGAGATTTTCTCTTTCTGAAAGTAGCAGGCATAGAAACATACTCTCTCCACCATGTAATCGGAGCAAAGGTCAACTTCTTGACCAAACCAGGGAACAATATCTTTGACCAGTTGACAATCCCTTCAAGGATCATGACTAACAACCAGTAACCCAAAGCTCCAACACCAAAGTAAAATGCCCAATCAAAATTATTCTTGTATTGGTCAAAAGTTCTTAAGGTGAGCAACTTGGAGCTTTCATTGAACTTGACAGGGACATCGATGGCAACAGATTTGTTAAAGTTCGGGATATCACTAATATAAACAGCATGTTCAAGATAGTACTTATAAGCCTCATCATACCAACCTTTCTGAAGTGTGACGTTCCCGAATTCTGAGCACATCAGCTCAGCAGCCTCAAGTGCCTGGCTGGTGTTTCCGTTCCGGAACGCCATGCAACCTGCTAATGTTGCCAAACTATGCATCTGTGAACAGATACAGGCGTGTCCCGTTAATTCTTTACAGTACTTTGCAGCACCAAAAGTTTGATAGTTGCAAGCCCAGAAAGCAGTAGCTGGTGTGTTGAACTTGAAGGCAACATTATGAGCAGTACAAAGTCCTGCAATGTGCAAGAAAAGAAGGTAGAAAGCGATCGAGGACATTGTCGTTGTTGACTAAGCAACTCTCAGAAATGTAATACATGCCTGGGTGAGTTCTGGCAAGTAGTATTTATAGTTTTTGAGAGGAATGTGAATGGGCATATGGTTTGGGGATCCACTAATTTAGTCAACCCAATCAGAAAGCTGGAAATCTGCAAAATTGTCAATTGTTCTTCATGCATTAATCAGCTTTTACAAAGGTGCTTCTCCTTCGAAGGTCCCTTAAATTAGTTTAGCCAATCGGTAAGTCTCGAATGTGTGAAAATAGCCACTCTTTTTCTTTATGCATCTACTGCATTGTTGAAAATGAGATGGAATATCCACAAACGCAACTTATTCCTGTGGTATTATTTCAAGCATACCTAAGTCAGCCACCTAATTATTTCATATTGATCGAAAGCACTTCTGAGCCTCGATTAGCATGCCAGTATTACTCTGTATATTCCTATTTGCGTGAGTGCTGTCTGATTTCCCCCTCAAGAAAATACACTCGAAACATGCTAAGAATTTTCTGGTCCCTAAGGCACTAATCTTTTCCATCTATTGGTAGCTGGGGGTGCTTTGATCAAATTTCTTGGCACTATAGTTTAGTGCCACAATTCATAACCTTTAAAGCCTTTCTTTTGTGCAATCCCGGCGCTTCTGTTCTGGATCCCCCACCCGTAGTCTAGCCAATGACACGACGTCTCGGGGCCTCCACAAATCATCTGGTACGAAGCGTAAGCCTCTGAGTTGAGGGGTTTTTCATTAATTATTATTTTTACTTAGTCACGATACGACAGAACAATGCCATCGCAATGCAAAATGTTTAAGAGCAAAATCGTTCGAATTGTTTTTGATCCTACAAGCTACGAACACAAGATTTTGTTCCAGGTGGCTTGAACCCCGATTTTTCAGCTTCATGGTAATCAGATGGCGAATGGTTTTGCTGGTGGTCTTCCTTTTGGCCAAGAGTATATTTCAACTCACAGGTTACGGGGCTGAAATCATATAGCGTTCGTCGAACTAAAACTTGACAGGTTAGATGCCCGTTGCGGCTTATTCCTGTAGAGAGAAATCCTAGTGTCGATCTCGGTAATGCTATCGTCCTCCACATATATCCGCTACTGGATAGAAGGGCCGACGATGTAGTGGGAGTCACTAGTTTTAAGAGGGAGATAATCCCATTCCCAAACTTACAATTATGCAGCTCTATCAAGGCTGCTTTGGAACGAACTTTAGAAAATGTGTACCCCTTGTTTCCTGACAAATCTTAGCTCCGCATTTCATCACCGTTGTAGTGCTAAAAGTGAAACATCAAGCAACGCTTCCCAGCATATTCTTACTTGACGAAGCACAAGTTGCCATTCAGCTTTTGACATTCAAACCAAACACTATTTTCAGATTGGTAGTCACGGATCCAGTAAATTGAGCCATTATCCTTTATGAGGAGCTTGGTTCCTAGTGTAAGTGGAACTATCTCAAAACCTAAAATAAAGTAACCTAAAAGGTAGAAAACTTCGTGATTTTGAATCACGAAGAACTGAGAGGAAGAACAGTTTCTTCCACACGGAAAATGTTTGCCACTTTCTAGAATCAATAATAAGCAGGTTCCCCCAAAATAATATTCAAATGCGTATTTAGATAGCGAATGATATTGTCTAAAGTCGCAGAGTGATGCTTCTTTTTATCTGCACGATCTGTGGTTCTTGACTTTTAAAGAGCTCACGGTAGATAAGCTCATTCCAGGTTCTAATAGTCCCTTTATAAGAACTACGATAGAGCCATTTGTTTTGCTTTCCAACTTACTGGTCTATTCGCTGTAAGTATTGATTCTCACAGATGTTAAGTATCAACAGGCTACCGCCTAAAGCAAAGTCTCGAAAATACGGTTTGAGTACAATGCTCATAACAGACGAGCAGTTTACTGAACATGCTGCACTATTAACTTTTGCGTTTACTTCGCGAACACCACTCCACTCAAGGTCTCTTTGCCAGTAGCCATACACCTGATGGCAGATTCAATAAGCACTTTAGTACTGCCCGATTGGTAAAATAACTTCAAGTTTTAGCTCTGCATGTGTGTATTTCTGTGACACATAAATCGAGCTATCTCGCATCTTTTGCCTGCATCCACGCTAAAACCATCCTATTTGGTGCGAGAGGTCATCTCTTGATGATTCAATCTCGTTCATGGGCGGTATTTTTACCCTAGAACTAGCTGAAGAAAGCCCACGAGGGAGTGGGATTCTCCTAAACAATATAAACCCCGGTGAGAGGTGTATTGAAAGTTAAATTCTTGGTTAGGATTCTCCATCCTCGATTCATTTGGAGTGATAGACCCCCCAAATCTTTTGGATCACATCCGACTTAAAGCTTCAGTAGTGGAAGAAGTTTGGGGGAGCAGTTTTTTGGTTTTCCTTATGCACTCTTTGAACGTGTTTTCCGTCTTGCCGGTAATGGACAAATTGCTCTTGCAGGCATTAGTAATGAACTTATATCCTTGCGGGAGGGGCTTCTTTGAGCAAGTAGCAGCTCGGTTGATCCATAATCAAACTGGAACTGTAATCTCGGGAAGTTTTCACAGAGACTTGAAGGCAGTTTGATTTCGGCTGTGAAAGGGCAGACCTTGGGATTGGTATTCACATCCTAATCACGTGCACGTGATCACGCTACACCCTATGATTTGAATGCAGTTTGTAGAGTTGCAGTTGCAATTGCGAACATCTCTCTCTCCTGAGGTATCATAGATCAGAAGTACGATCACTCGTTCTTTATAGCTACACCTCTGATTTGTTGAAGAGACAATCTTATGTTTTTCAATTGGAGTTTTTATTCCACGTATACTATCATACTGTACATGTTTTTACCACGGCATTCCTGCGAAATAAAGATGAATGCTTGCAACAACAACACTTGCCGAAGTACATGAACTTTTAGACACATCTTCTAACTATGATCATGCGATGCTTCCTTCCATATAATAGCTACAGGCTATATTACATTCCATCCCATCTTGCAGTAAAGGCTGCGTTTCTTATGGACATTCTTTCAATGACTTTCCGCGGAGTCTATATATGAGATGTAGGAGTTTGCCTACTGGCGTCACTGCAGGTGCCTTGAGGATGAGTACTACTGTGCTCTATTGCCTTGTCGTGGGCAAGTGTTTTCGTTTCGCAAAGCTCACACTCAAAGTATGACATCATCAATTTTCCTGTATTTTCAGGAACACCACAGAAAAGGTACGTACACGCCTCAAAAAAAATCTGTGCTTCCACACGATAAGTTTTTCACTACCAAGAATAACCAAACTGTCCAATAGAAACAGAGAGATGCTCTACCTAGCGATGTGTGTGACCATGTAAACGACATCTCTTGAAATTTTCACATGTCGTGGTTGGTCGTCGGGTGGATCCTCCTGTTGACCGAATTTAAAGTTCAGGTGGTGACATAATCACCGACAATCCCATAACGTGTCGAAGAGTAGGCATATGTACACACCCAGCGAGATAAAAGGAAGAGTTCTCAGCAACAGCGTGGATTACACATAACACGAGCGTTTAACCGAAAGCTTGAGTGTGCTTGTTACACATCACACAAAACACCATCACCAACTGTGTTCTTTCCCCCCTTCGTCAAATTCCCACAGAGGTTACGGTCGCGTTCGCTCGCTCCGACAAGCGGGGAGCCCCACAGGGTCGAGAGTCAGAAGAAGATCACTCGAATATTTACTTGGCGATATACGTGAAATCAAAACATAGAGACTACTAAATATACAACCTGGGGGCTGTGTCATATGTAGACAGATGGAGAAGCAGCCTTGTCAGTTACAAGGGTCTTAGTGCAAGTCTTGGGGTGAGAGCGAGCAAGCGAGTGAGGAGGTTATTTTTAGACATCGAACAAGAAGAGGTACACACGCGGAGGTGAATGATGACGAGAGATTAAGATGTGCGTAACGTATACGAGTGATGTGGAATTTCATACAACCTTGGGGAGGGGTGGTCATTTCATCTGGGTTACACAGTAGACAATAAGAAATCCGATATTATTGATTATATAAGGTACGATGGTTTGTTGGATGGTTGATGAATGAATGAATGGGTGCTGGTGTTTATGTTTATGTTGTAGCAGTCGTCTAAGCAAAGCAAAGCAAAGTTTAAGTTTAGTTTAGTGGAGGTATTTTCGGTGTTATAGGTAACAAACCGAAAACTTGCAGGTCACATAAATAGCCACTGACAGAACCCACACACTCACAGAGACACAGAGAGAGAGACACACACACCAAAACACTCTCACCTGCTCTGAGACACACACCAGAAAAAAAACCCATACTTAGTGCCCACCCATACATTTCGTAATCACACACTGCACTCCAATATCAAAACATCACCACATTCAACATTCAACTACAAAACACACACAAGAACATACCACTCCTGAAACAACAACACCACCACGAACAACAACAACAACAGCCACCGCTGCCTCTGCTCATTTTTTATTCTGCTTCACCGTTTTTCTACTAAAATTTCTCACTTTTCTTTCTTACCATGTCAACTAATGAACCACCTCCACCACAACCCGCCCATGCTAGCACCACAGATTGCGTATTAGAAACAGCTGCTTCCACTAAAAACACCCTCGAGATTATATCACACAGCACCGCTTCTCCCCAGCCTACATCTCCACCAATCGCTCCACCACCACAACAACAGCATCAGCTTCAACCGTCTACTGCAACAACCACAACCACAACCATACCTTCTTCGTCTCCAAGCAGCAGTAGCAGCACTACGGCCGACATATCCGCCATGACTGACGAACAGAGAATATTATTCAAAGAAAAGTCATTGAACGAGATAAAACAACAATGCTCTACATTAATCCACGAATTGGAGGGCAACAATAACCCCGAGTTGATCATTAAGAAACACATCCGCCAGTTGAACAAGTACAACGAGTTGAAGGACTTGGCTTTGCAGTTGATTTCCTTGATTGCCAACCAGAGAAAAGTCAAGATTCTTGATATCTTGAACGAAATGAACTTGGAGATAGATAATGACGATAACGATGATACGACCACCACCACTACGACGACGACTAATAAAAGTAATAATGATGACGACAATGAGACGAAGAATAAGCAAAATAGTGACGAGATTGTTAAATGATTCGGAGTTATGATGCTACCACCTTTTGTGTTTTTTTATTATATTATTGATTGTAATGATTAAGTGTGATTTTTTTTTCAGTTCATGTGTTTAGTTGAGTCCATGTGCATATAATACTTCCCACTCCCCACCACACGTGCTATTGTCGTTCCGTGTTGTGTGTGTGGGGGAGAGTTGCCGCTACTCCCGTGTTGAAAACCTAGAGATCCCTACCCGTACTAACCACCAGTCATAGAGATATACAGAATACGTACATACAAGTAAATAGAAACCACATATTTACGTGTAATTTCAGTTTGCACCCAAATAGCGAAATAGCAAACGTAAGGTGGTAATTTCATGTATTTTAGATAATGGTCTATCTAACGTCTGTATCCCGAAAGGAAATATGCAGTCTATAGCGTAAAATCTGCGGAGGCTCATAACACGCCAACACCCACCCACACAAACAAACAAAGCATTTTATAAATAGCAACCTACACCCCAATATCCACAGGGCTTACGAAAGATCTACCTGCTATTACAACTGGTGTCCAAGAAAAGAACAAACGACAGTGTCAGTGGCGAAATGCTGGTTAAGAGGTGTGGCAGGGAGGTTGGTGATAGTTTGTGATTTCATCCTGGAATGTTAGACCTGAAGCAAGCGGAATTTTACATTGCAACGGAGCATGAGATGGCCAATAGGCAGAAGGAGGGACCAATTGAAGCGTTTGGGACTTCTGGAGACCACTAATCAGCAGTCTCTTGCCCAACACCCCGCCATTTTTGGTGTGTGTCCTTTGTTGAGCTGGGAAAGATAAGCCAGATTGTGGAGTGCGTGCCCATGTGTGCAAAGAGGTCATGGAAAATATGCACACCTGCACGTGACATATTCAACAGGAGACAACCAAAACGCGTGTGCAACAAAGCAACAACTACTTGTACAACATAAGCAATTGATTTGCCTTCTACTTCTGCTTGTTTTTAAATTACTAGCAAGCTTTTTGCACCTTGTGTAACTATGTATCACGTGGTTTAAGTTCTGTAGGGTATGTAGAAAATTTCACATATTGTGCCGCGGTGCACTACCTCGTAAGAGGTTTCTCTCTGCCTCCTTTTTGTCTCTCCTCACTTCAAAGGCACAGTACAAAATTTTTCTCTCTCTCTCTTTCCCTAACTCAAATTATAATCACAGCCAAAGATAAACCCAGCCTAGCCTAGCTTAACCCACCATCCACATACCCCATTTAGACTACATCCTTATACACGTACACTTAGACCACACAAGTATTCATTTTGTATTCACAACTATACTCCCCTTGCCCTTCTACGAGCACATTCCTACACCAAAAGCAGGGAGTGCAAACGGATAGACAAACTTTTTCTTCACCAAATCAACCACTGGTCAGTCCAAAGTTCCACCGTCCAAAGGTAAGCCCAGTACCTGTTACGAATCCTTCCTTTCATATTAGATACATCTAGCAGCAACTACCCAACCATGCATTTCCTACACTTCATACCATACATAATATCCATACTAATACTTTCAGTGGTTGCTTCACCCCGACTAGAAAAAATCACAACCAAGTATTTATCATCCGACCAGGGCCCCCACAACCACAATACGGGCCAGCAACACGAACAGCAACAGAGTGACGACCACCACAACCAACAACAGCAGCAGCAACAACCATACCAATACAACTACCACCAGAACGAACGCAACAACGTCAACAAGCACAACCATCAACCAACACCCACAAACCAGGCGTACTCATCCTCCCTACTGCCCTTGCATGATAGATCGCTAGACGATTGGGATTTGAACAACTTGATCTTGTTGAGCGACACCAATGGCTCTTTGCACGGAGTTAATAGAGAGAATGGTAACCTTATATGGACCTTACCAATTGAAGAACCATTGGTCAAAATTCAAACAAACATCGGCACGGAGAGCACAGCCTCCGCTACCTCCACATCTTCCACATCCTCAGATTCAGCAGCGCAGGGGAACATACTATGGTTTGTTGAGCCACATCTGGATGGGACCTTGTACTACTTCACTCCCAAGTATGGGTTGAACAAATTGCCCACGAGCATAAAAGACCTCGTCATGGAATCTCCGTTTACCTTGAGCGGAGACGACAAGATTTACACGGGCACTCGGAAGACGTCATTATACAGCATAAATATTCACACGGGGGAGATCAAGTCGTCTTTTGGCAATACCGAAGAGTGCCCCATACCCAAGTCCACTTTGCCACCAGGTAAACAAACATCGCGCAATGACGACGATAATATCATAATTGGTAAGACGACGTACCAATTGACCATCCACTCCAAAACTAACAGTAATATCATGTGGAATGTCACGTATTCGCAATGGGTGCCAAACAACATCGACAATGATTTGATACTACAGAACCAGCAGTCCCTAGACAAGGTGTATTTTACGCCGTTCCACGATAGATCATTGTTGGCTATCAACCAAGATATCGGTACTCCTATCTGGATCAGCAAGTTGCCGGCGTTGCCAGTCAACATATTTGATGTGTTTAGGAATAACGAAAACAGCAACGAGTATTTGGTTCTCCCACACCCATTGAAAGTTTTGAATGACTTGCAGATGAATGACATCAACAACCAAGATATGGTGTTTGTCAACAAAACCATTGATTCCAACCAATGGATCGCGATGAGTTTCAGAAACTACCCCACACTAATCAAGAGTGCTCCGATTTCGAAATACCAAGAGTATTTGAACAAGTACTATGCTGGCATAAACAAGGAGGCAATTGATTACGTCTTGAATTTCCAAATCGTCAACAATTCAGAGGAGAATATCGAAAACTTTGTGTCTGGTATCCATCGTGTCTTTGAGTTGCAGTCGGTCAACTACTATCAGCCATTTGAAAGATTCCATTCTCCATTGGAGGACATCAAGCGGATTGGTGATGGTAAGAGCAACGATGAAGCCATTCCAGAAACAACTGACAAGGTGCCCAACATCATGGATGGCTTCAGGTTTCCGTCACGTCCCTCTACATTAAGGTCCGAAGTGTTGTTATTGGAGCCAGCCAGAGATGACAAGATTGACGCCCACCACCGTACACAAAAGGTTTACGAGCCTATAGGTAGTGGTGTTGACACCGGCTCCTCGGTGAGTTCATTGGCTATAATAAGGAGAATATTTGAAGACTTGGCCGTGTTGCTTGTCTTGTTTGTTTTGTTGTTGACCTTCGGCAGATCGAACAAGTTTGTTAAGAAGTTTATTGGCGAGTTGCCACTCGAGAAGCAAGTTGCTGATGACGAGGAGCAACAGCAGGTTCAGCCTTCACAGTCGGTGATTATTGAAAAGCCTCAGGAGTTGATCGAGCCTAATAAAGTTGTCGAAGAAGTTGTAGAAAAGACTGAGGAGGTGTCGTCGACTTCTGAAGAGAAAGAACCCGAACAAGCAGAAATCAAAGAAAATGTGGAACAGGCGGACGAAGTTATTACCCCCGAGGCTACCAAAAAGCCAAAGAAGGTCACCATCGTTGAACCTGAGGAAGACAAGGAATCCAATGATGACGTGTCTGAAGAGCCTACTGGCAAGAGGAAAAAGAGAAGAGGTGGTCGTGGTGGCAAACGTGCCGCTGCTTATAGAAAAAACAAATTGAAAGTTGAGGAAGAGGAACAACAAGATGATTATAACGATGATGTCGATGAAGAGATTATCACCACCAAAAGTCTCCTCCCACCTGCTACCATACCAGTTGTCAAATCCAAGAAGAAGCTCCAAATCCAGAACAATCTTATTATTTCAGACAAGATTTTGGGGTACGGGTCTCATGGTACAGTTGTTTTTGAAGGTACGTTTGAGAATAGACCGGTGGCGGTTAAACGTATGTTGTTGGATTTCTACGATGTGGCAAACCATGAAGTGAGGTTGTTGCAAGAATCTGACGACCACCCAAATGTTGTTCGTTACTTCTGTTCCCAAAGTTCAGAGTCGGAAAAGTTCTTGTACATTGCTTTGGAGTTGTGTTTGTGTACCTTGGAAGATATCATCGAGAAGCCACAGAAGCTACCAAGCTTGTGTGTCCCCAAGAAGAATGATATTTTGTTCCAGTTGGCTAGTGGGTTGCACTATTTACATTCGCTAAAGATTGTGCATCGTGATATCAAACCACAGAATATCTTGGTTGCTACCATCAAAAAGAGCAAGCACGACAAGACCATCATTGAAGACGGCTGTGAGAATAACATCAGGTTGTTGATTTCTGATTTTGGGTTGTGTAAGAAGTTGGAAAATGATCAGTCTTCTTTCAGGGCAACCACACAGAATGCAGCCCTGGGAACTTCTGGCTGGAGAGCTCCTGAGTTGTTGTTGAACCATGATTTGTTGGAGCTCATTTCTCCAGATTCAATTTCTTCAGTGCATTCCAACAACCAGGCGCCATCGTCGACATCGCTGATGTCCACTGGAACCTCCACTGGTAAGAGATTGACCAAAGCCATTGATATTTTCTCCTTGGGTTGTGTGTTTTACTACATTTTAACTGGCGGGTACCATCCATTCGGCGATCGTTATCTCAGAGAGGGAAACATCATCAAGGGAGAATTCGACGTTTCTATCTTGATGGAAAAATGTCCTAACGACAAGTACGAGTCTACCGATTTAATCACCAAACTCATTGCCCACGATCCAAGCGTCAGACCCAACACAGCCAAGATTTTGAAACACCCATTGTTCTGGGATTTCGGCAAGCGCTTAGAGTTTTTGTTGAAGGTGAGTGACAGATTTGAGGTTGAGCGTCGAGACCCACCAAGCGAATTGTTGTTGAAGTTGGAGGAGCACGCATTGAACGTACACAAGGGCAACTGGCACAAGCAGTTGAATGATGACGAGTTTATGGAGAACTTGGGCAAATACAGAAAATACAGTCCTGAGAAGTTGATGGACTTGTTGCGTGCCATTAGAAACAAGTATCATCATTACAATGATATGCCCGAATCGTTACAGATGAAGATGAACCCCTTACCATTTGGGTTCTACAAGTACTTCAATGACAAGTTCCCAAAGTTGTTGATGGAGATTTACTACGTCGTCGAGGAGCATTTGAAGGATGAACATGTTTTCAAGGAGTATTATTAGAAAAAAGAAAAATTATCATACATATTACATATTTGCATTTTTCAGATTGTGTTATTTAGTTCAATTATTAATCATTTACAGGGAATTTTCTTTATTAGAATCTTATACATTTTTTTATATTACTTATCCTATTCATCCTACTTCTTGCCCTTCTTCGGCTTCGTAACCTTCCCTTTACTCTTAGTCTTCTTCGCCACCTTCTTCGTCCTATCCTTCGAAATGCCACCCTTGGCATCACTCTCACTCAGCAAATCCGGCAGGTTTCCAATCAGCTCCTCCTCGAACCGCGTATGCACACCACTAAAGCTCTTCGAGCTAATAGCAGGTCCACTCATGCCCGCACCAGCACTGGCGACACTCCCTTTCACACCAATCACTCTATTCAAGTACTCCTTTTTCTTTTCCTGCTCCTTGTCTTCCTTCTTCTCCTGATGCTCGGCGGCCAGAGGGTCGCTGAGCGCCTTCATGCGCTGCATGGACTCCCGGACACGCGCGAGTTCCTTCTTGATGGGATGCGTCTCGGTGTCGACCCCGATGGTCTTGAGGTATGCGAAGAGCGTGGAGATGATGACGTATGCCACGTTGTTCAACACCGTGATCTGGTCTTTGGCGGAGGCTGCGGCGGAGGAGTCGCTGGACTGCGCGGTGAGTTGGGTAAGGAGGTCGGATAGCGATTTGTGCTGGAGCGGTGTTAGCGCGGTGGTGTAGGATGATATGGCGTTGGATAGGGACTTTATGAATAGTTTGACGCTAGCTGTGTTGTCTTTTGTGGCGCTGCTCATGCTGGGAGACTGATTGGTGGTGTGGTCAGTAAAAGGTAGTTTGGGCTTTGGTGATGTTTTCGGTATGGTTTTTTTTTTCAGTGTGTGGTTGTGGTTGTCCCTGGGAGATGACCATAGAAGGAAAAAAATCCAACCTTTCCAACTCATCACCACCACCTTCAATACCACACATACGCACATTAGACAATTCGGTTCACCACCTAACTACACCATGTCCGGGATAAAGAAAAACAGAGAGTTATTAACAGGCGGAAAGAAATACATCCAGCAGAAGGCCAAGAAGCACCTCGTTGAGGAAGTCACGTTCGACAAGGCGTCACGACAGGAGTACTTGACGGGGTTCCACAAACGGAAAGTGCAGCGACAGAAGAAAGCGCAGGAGTACCATAAGGAGCAAGACCGATTGTTTCGGATCGAAGAGAGGAAGAGAATCAGAGATGAGAGAAAGAGAGATGCCGAGGAGGAAGAAAGACGGTTTAATGAGTCGATCAAGAATGTGAAGAATTTCAAAGGGTTTGGCTCTGGGAAGGGAGACGGTGGTGATAACGACGACGGAGACGAGGACTATGAGGACGATTGGACGGAGGATGTAAAGATCACAATCAAGGAAGATGGCGAGTGGAGGGGTTTTAGCGAGACTCCGAAAGACGACTCTGATTCGGAAGATGAGTCAGAGGAAGAGGAGCGGGATAATGAAAGACCGCTCAAGGGGATATTACACCACACCGAGGTCTACAAGCAAGATCCGTCGCTTTCTACCCCACATACCAGCAACGGCAGCGGCGTGATAATAGATGACGAAACCACCGTGACAATTGAGTCATTGGACAATCCGAACATGCACAACTTGGAAGAGGCTGCTAAACAGAACAACGTGAGCTTGGAAAAATCAGAGCAGATCTTGGAGAAGTCCATCCAGAGAGCAAAGAACTATGCTGTTATGTGTGGTGTTGCTAAACCGACACCTGCAAAGAACAAGAAGAAGTTCAGGTACTTGTCGAAAACAGAACGTAAGGATAATCTTCGTAAAGAAAAGTCCAAGGCGAAGAAAAGAGGAAAGAAGTTGTAGGGTTGTATGTAAACTAAATGAAAAATAGATTTAGCATAAAGGTGCTTGTGTTAGGGCTACGGTTTTTTTTGCAATAATTTGAAGGTCGTGTGTGCAGTTCAAACATCTCTGCTTCGCTGCTGGTATAAATTTTTATAAGAGGAAAATTTTTCGCTAACATTCCCAACACTTTTTCTTTCTTTCCAGCAACAACCACACAACCAAAGAAGTATGTTTGTTTGATACCATCATAGCTTATGTTCTGGTGTTCCTTTTTTCTTTGAATGATGACAAAATTGTCGCCCCAGTCTGAATCCCTTTTCAGGGTGATGACTGAATGACAATCTTAGCCAAACACTGAAAATTCTGATCTTCAAAGAAAAGTCCCCAGCAGCTTAGTCTGTGTTAGCATTGTCAAAGTGAATGCAATTACTAACTATCCCGTCTTGATTAGAGTGTACATTTATACCTTGTGAATATAAGCAACAGCTCACCCACCAACCACTTGTAGACTCCCTCCGAATTCCCGCGGCTTGTTTCCGCCTGAACGAATTGAAGAACCGACAAGTCTTTTTGCTGATGATGTTTAATATTTCTATGCTAATCATGAATATACTTTATAATGATTAAAACTTACTTTATATTACTGAGGCAAAATGGGTTTTCTTTGATGAATTCATCGGATAAGCCGAGCGGCATAGCCCGAGGGAATCTTTCTATCTATGACCGTTACTGGGGGAGAGAGAGATTTCGAGCTTTGACAAGTGTGGTCATGCGCTTTGTAGTTCCGTGGTTTTTGGCTTTGGTTCTAGTACTGGTTAGTGTCCGGGGGTTAGCATTCTGTTAAGCCAGGACCTGTTAAAACCGATCCGAAACCCTTTTTGGGCAGAGTGAACCACGTGACTGTAAGATAAACTTTTTTGTGTGTGTGAAGCAACGCCCCTATTTTTGTTTGTCTCTTGCGGTTGAAGTTGTTTCCCGTTGCTCGCCCCCACGACCAAGTTCAACCAAATCATATCACACAGTTTTTCTCACTTGCTTCCAACCCACTGTTATCAATTGCACAACTTACAACTACCAAAGCATAAGAAGAAGAAAGACAATGCAAGTACCTTTCCAAGTCAAGTCTCTTTTCCCCTACGTGTCGACTTACGAAGATGATTTGAACTTCGGCAGCGGAGTAGTAATCACCGTCACCTCCATTGAGAACGACGAATGGTTCAGCGGCGAATACAACGGGAAATCAGGAATGTTCCCCAAGAACTTTGTCGAAGCCATACAAGCCCCAGCTGTCCCTACTCTGAACCGTCCCGCCAGACAATCTCCAAAGGAGGAGGTCGAACCGCCTAAAGAAAAGGAAGCTGAGCCGGAACCACCAGCACCACCAGCAGCTGAAAGTCAGTCCCCTGCAAAAGCAGCAGCTGCAGCACACTCAATTCCTAAGCCCGCTCAAACATCCCATTCTGTTCCAATGCCTAAAGGTCCTGGATCCAAGCCAGTTGACCCATACAGCATCAAGAAGCAATTTGTTGCTGCCAGCACCTCCTCATACGTGCCTAAGGTCAAACCGAGGGACGATTCCAACTTGGTGGCTCACCCTGTTCATGAAGCCAAGCACGCTGATGTGAAAAGCAACGTGGATGAGCCAGAAAGAGAACACAAGGAGGACATAGATGAAGCAGCCCCTAAGATGACGCTTAAGGAGAGAATTGCCATGATTCAAAAGCAGCAGCAAGAAGAAGCTGAGCGTGAGGCAGCTGCTTTGAAGAAGAAGGAAGAGAGAAAAAAGAGACAGGCAGCCGAAAAGGAGAAATTACAGCAATTGAGACAAGCTCAACCACCTCAGGCTGGTGGTGATACTGCAAGCATTGCTACTCATGGAACTGGTGGATCCGTGGGAAGCGAAGCTCCAACTTCTCCAATCGAGGCAAGACGTCCTGCTTCAATTATTAGTGCCGAAGCGGGCCACGGAGAAGACGACGAGGTCGACACTGGAGAGCAAGCTGAAGTCGAAGACGAACAAGATGAAGAACAGGAAGAAGAAGAAGAAGAAGAAGAAGAGGAAGATGAAGATGAAAAGAGAAGAAGATTGGTTGAGAGAATGGCTAAGATTGCTGGTGGACGTAACATGTTTGGATTGCCATTTGGCGCACCAGCTGCTCCACCAGCTGTAGCTGCCCCTGCTCCTACTAAGAAGGAAGCTGCACCAGCAGCTCACCACGATGGCTACGATGAAGAGGAGGAAGAGGAGGAAGCAGACGCTAGAGAAGTGGAAAAGGATGAGGAAACAGCTGTTCAGAAACCTATCAGATTGGAAAAGCACAACACCACAGAGATTGAGACCACAGGCTATGATGCTGATTTATCCGAGGCTTCCAAACCTGAAGAGAGAAAGGAAGATGACGACGAAGAAGAAATAGAAGAGCACCATCCACCTCAACCTCACCACCATCCAAGCCATGCACCACCACCTCCACCACCAACTACAAGAGAGGAAGAAGATGAAGAGATCGCTCCACACCACCGCCACCATCACCATCACGCCAAGGAGGCTCCACCACCCCCACCACCAGTTGCCGACCATCCTCCACCAGTCCCAGGAACTGTTCCACAGTCCACACCTCCAATTCCAAGTTCAGGTCCTACTTTTGGGCCACTGACTACACCACCAGTTCCTGGTGCAGCCCCACCAATTCCTGGGTCAGTGCCACCAAATATTCCAACTTCTGTTCCTCCAACTATTCCAACTTCAGCTCCTCCACCACCAATCCCAGGAACTGTGCCACCTCCATTGCAAACCAGAGAGACTGCAGACCTTAACCGTAACGATGATGACGATGCTGGCTTTGAGTTTGTGGACAGAGCCCCACGAGTGCCAGGCGTACCAAGAGCTCAAACTTTGGGAAGCTTTGATGACGAACAAGCTCCTTCGTTGCCAAAGAGATCAGCCACCATGGTGTCTCGCCATCATACTCATTCTCCACGTTCTTCACTCGATTCGACACACAAGAGAAAATCACTTGATTTGTCTATATCCAGATCAAGATCCTTGAAGGATACTTCTTCTGTGAAGAGTCATGCCGAGATTAGTTCAGAAATCGACAGGATTGTTCCTGACTTGGTGTATAAATTGGAGAACCAGAAGATCAGCAGCAAAGGCAACAAGAAAGTCCAACTTGTTTTGGAGCTTGACTACCAGAACGGTACTTTGGTGAATCATGATGTTAGAGTAAAATCTCACCACTGACTATCCTCCCCCTTCAAATAGGATAGCCCTGCCTAGCTTCCTATATACATACTTATATACTTCTTCTATACCGAGCTTGTGTATTTCCCACCACCACCACCACCACCACCACCTCATCCTCCCCTGTTTACTTATAATAAATACTAATTCGTACCAGATGCATGTTTTGTGTAAGGAACGCAGTTGGCATAGAAACAGAACCCTAGAAAAAAAAAGTTGGCATGGAGAACCACCAGTCAAACACCAATGAGCAGAACAACAACAACCACGGGCAATACAACACCGGGGATTCATCTCGATGCCCGAGTATTATCAACACTACACGCCACCAAGTCGTTTAATTACCACCAGGGTGCATCCATCACCTCCTTGGACTTTGACGACGCGGGGCAGTACTTGATATCGTCAGGCATAGACAAGTCGATCCAACTATACGACTGCCACAAGGGCACGCACGTCAAGGACATCCAGTCGCAGAAGTACGGGGCGCATTCGGCGCGGTTCACGCACGAGGAGTTGAACTGCTTGTATGTGTCTACGCCGGAGGGCGGCTCTTCCACCGCGGAAACCACCTCGGGGGGAGAGAACGACACCATCCGGTACTTGTCGTTGAATAACAACCAGTACATACGGTACTTCAAGGGGCATAAGGCACAGGTGAGCAGTGTGGAGGTGAACCCCGTGGAGAACACGTTCATGAGCGCGAGCTACGACGGGAGTGTCAAGGTGTGGGACTTGAAGAGCAGCTCGGCGGTGGGGAACGTCGAAGTTGGGTATAATTCTGTGATTGGGTATGATCCGCGGGGTGTTGTGTTTGGGATCGGGAAGTGTGGCACGAATAAGGACGGCAAGGAGGTCGGCGTGGTCAAGTTGTACGACTTGAAGAGTTTCGACAAGGCGCCGTTTTTGGTCAAGGAAGTGCCGGTGTTGAAAGGACAGAGGTGGAACAAGTTGGAGTTTTCAAATAACGGGAAGTTGATCTTGATCGCCACTGACTCGCCGGAGCACTACGTGTTGGACGCGTTCCTGGGTGATATCTTGGCCATTGTGAGACTAGCTATAAGTTCGAGCCCCGAGAAGACAATGCCGTGGATGCAATTCAAGTATCCGTATACTGGATGCTGTACGTTCTCGCCATGTGGACGCTACTTGTTTGTCGGCAGCCCAAAGTGCACGATTAATATCTACGATGTGTCGGGGTTGCAAGCAAATAAGGAGAAGGGCAGGCCGTTGATTTTGTCAAGGACGACAAACGTGCTACAGACAAGCAGTTGTGGCGGGGTTCCGAAGATCGTAGCGTTTAATCCTAGGTTATTTGAGTTGGCGAGTGCTGATACTACGGTGACGTTATGGCTGCCAACAGAGAAGTGAGACTGCACACCCCACAGGAAAATTTTTCTTTTACCAAGTAGTTTATAGACATTATGGGAATACACAGACAACCATGATGAATAGTTCTATCAAGAGTCTACTAAGTAAAGCTCCAAGCATTGTTAAACCGCAGATACGATGTATTCCTCCTCCCACAACAACAACCAAGGTTGAGCTACCAACGCTGCCACTTGCACAAACCAAACTTCCATGCAAAACAGCTCGCGAGTTCAACCAGATCCCCAAGACCATATCATACCATTCCCTGTATTACATCCCTCAACAACACACCGATATCAAGGGTGTCGATGCCCTAGTGCACAGGTTATTGCAGCAGAAATTCAGCTCGTCCAAACAGTACTCACCCATGGTATCCAGTGAGTTCATGAACGTGCACTTCTTCCCCCGGGACCACATGGTGTCGCAGTTCCGCAAGTCCAACGTGTCGCTCGTGATGACCCACTACCGGACGCCCAAATACAACGACGGCGCGGTCGAGAGGGCCATGGACAAGTACAAGGGCAAGTACGCGTCGTTGCAGGAGATGGAGCAGGAAACCAAGCCGGGGCGGTCTGCGTGCGGGCGGTCCCGGCTCAGGCGCACGTTCCGGATGTTGCTCGTGCAGGCGTTCAAGGATGTGGGCGAGATGAAGGAGACGGAGATCGGGCGGGTCGCGGGCACGTACTTTTGCACGATCCGGAAAGTGCCCATCACGGAGCAGCAGAAAGAGAAGGTGGTTAACGAGTTCAAGTACATGATTTCGAAGGTGATGATTGTCAAGGATGTGGGTGCTGTGGCGAGAGCGAAAGTGGATGGTACGCTTGTGGGACAGTACAAGGAGTTGCTTAGGAGTGTCAAGGTGAATTGTGATGTTGGAAGGTACAAGAGCGATAGAATCAAGTTCCCGTTCTTTGACGCCCGCAAGGCTCAACAGATCATCGAGGGATTGCGTGCTTCGCTGGGTTCAAACTACAAGAGGAATAACTATGGCTGTAGAGGGGCAGGCGGTGACAGAAGTAATTACGGCGACAAATGGGCAGGCGGTAATAGAAACACGCTGATACAGAGGCCACCACGACGTCACACAAGGTAAATAGTGGTTTTGTTGAGTCGAAACGTAAACTGGTGATTTGTGGATATTAAACAGGGGTAGATAACGTGATCGTGTGAAGTGCAACCAACAAGGGTTGCAGCAGAAGTTCTCGATATATTTTATTCTGTAGGTGATAGTCATTCATTGGCAGCTGCACACGACCCACTCGCTTGCTCACTATAAATACACCCAGCTATTTCTCTCGTCTGCCTCACCACAATTTTTCTGTCTCGCTTGCTCTCTCTTCATATTCCTTTCTTCACCAGGTTCTACACGAAAAGCAAAGTCATGTTATCATTGAAGTCCAGAGTATTTGCCATAAGTGATCCAAAGTAAGTATATAGCTGTTTCCCCTCCCCCCCCCCCACTTGGAACCCGTTATTATTACTGTTCTTTTCTAGTACTTATCTTTTTTTTTAAATGTGTAGCTGTTTCCGCAGCCCATGTGTTATGCCGTGCCATCATCCCAGTTATGATTTGAACTATCCTCCCTGTCCAGTTTTCCACATTGTATGTTCCTCAAATGATTCCTCGACCTCATATATTACTATAAGATTGATTTAAATGCAAAGTGAAAGAGAATTTAACATGCTCGTCCGCTCACGCTTCCCTCATCCTTTATCTCCTGCCCTTGACGCCCTCCCCTCCTCCAACGCTTTCCACTACGACATTTCAGTTTTCTTATTAAATTGTGTATATGAATCTTTTTTTTAACTGTCCTCAACATCCGTCAAAAGAGAATACGGTAAAGTGAAAATGGTTTCCTTCCCAGATTTGCTCTCTCCAGATCATGTGCTAACTTCCACTCCCTCCCTCCATGAAGATGTCATTGTTTTTAGTTCTGTTTGTCTACTCCTGACGCAACTACCAACTATGAAATCAATTGTGTGGTTATTAATCCAGCGCTCGAGCCTGCTTTTTCATTCTATCCTACTTTCTACGAAATGTTGTATCTTGTGATCCTGTTTTATTTTTCAATTCCTCACGGTAGACTTTTACCTTGTATTAAGAGATTGTGCTATCAGCGTTTCAATTCCTGCGACAAGAAGCTTAGATGTTTTAGTGGGTAAGTGTCTTTTTTAATCGTTTTCTTATGATCTATTAACTGTTTTGTTAGAGTAAGTTTTCTTTCATTTTTTATTTTATTTTTTTTTAACGTTTATTTAGGATAACCTGTTTTTCTAGTATTATCAGAAGAAGAAGAAGAAGATTTAGGAATGACTTGAAAAAGATGATGATTGTTTATTGAGAAAGGCTTTGGATCATTTAACTCTGGTCTTGGGTGAACTTCAACGTGACTTTGCTTGTGTATATGTGTGTGTGTGTGTGTGTTTAGGTTTGAATATACGAAGAGTATAACTATAGAACGTATTGTTGTGGGGCCATTGTCGACGCATGTCTGGCGGTGTTTTGCCGCGTTGTTTGAGGTGATGGCACCGCGTGACTCTATGGCGTGTCGACGGAGATAGCGCGGCATGGCGCATCTTGTCTTGTGTGTGTGACATGGTGACAAGAAGCGCGGGGGAAGGATTACAGCCGACAATGGGAGATCTTCCAGAGCCAAAGTTTTTTAGTTTCTTGTACATACAAATCACCAGATTATACTTTGGCCAGGGTTGGTGGTACGTGTTTGACAAGAACCGCGACCACGACGTCCCCCACGGCTGGTGCTGTTGGTCCCACTGCACAAGTATAAAACTCTGGATATGGAACCACAGCAAGCAAGCAAGTAAACGCAATCAAGCAAACAAACTTGAAATTTTCACATTCTGTTGCGTATCACCAACTATTGATCGTACCAGCGCCCCCTTAAACTAACAAACAAAAAAAAACAGAAGAAAATAGTACACGCTGCTAAATTGAACTCCTAACTGCTTCAGGAAATTTTTCTTTAATCTTTACAGCCAATCCACACAGACCACAAATTTCTGCCATATTACAACAACCACCCAGGCAACTTCAATTGCATCAACCTATTCAATCATGACCTTACCTATTCAGGACTTGGAGCCTGACTTCTACATTGCTGTCGACTACCCAATTGAACACAGCAAGCCAACCACCCAAGCTACCGCCAATTTGAAGAAATTGGTCGACTTGTTGTACGACAAGGGCTTCGCAGCCCAGATCAGACAAGGCAGTTTGGACCAATTGTTGGTGTTTGTCAAATTGTCCTCGTACAAGTTCTCTGAAGAAGCGGAGAAGGACTTGATCAAGAACTACGAAGTCGGTGTTACTGCCAAGGACGATTTATTTGCTTCAAAATTAAGAATTATCTACAACTACTTGACCAACCCTGTGTCTTGCGACGGGTGTGGGTTGACCCCAGAAGAGGGCCAATGGAAATTCATCTCGAGTATCGTGCCTATCACCGACGCTTTCAACGAGTCCACTTTTGTCGAAGACTTGAAGACCAATGTGCTTTCCCAGCCTCCATTGTCCACCAATCAGATCAAGCACACGTATGGGACACAAATTGCCCTTTATTTTGAGTTTATCAAACATTACACGTTCTGGTTAGTGTTGTTGTCCATTTTAGGGTTATTCTCCTACGTGAGACAGAACCAAAGATTCCTGTTGGCGTACTCCATAACCAATTTGATCTGGGGTGCCTTGTTCTTGAGCTCCTGGCACAGAAGACAACAGCACTTGGTCAACGCCTGGGGAGTGCAAAACTGCCACTTGATCGAAGACCGCAACACCGAATTGGCTCAAGTGAATGAAAAATACGAAGAGAAATCAAGCTACTTCCACGCCAACAATGTCGACGGTATTAGATTCTTTAAACAATTGGCATTCATTCCAATTGCATTGGTATTCACTGCTGTGTTGGTCAGCTACCAGTTGGCTTGTTTCTGCATTGAGATCTTCTTGACTGATATCTACAATGGTCCAGGCAAGTCGTTGTTGACTTTGTTGCCAACTGTAATGATTACTGTATTTGTTCCAATTTTGACTATTGTTTATAATGCAGTCACCAAAGTTGTTATTGACTGGGAGAACCACGACAATGCTTACAGCAAGAACAATTCTATCTTGGCCAAGACGTTTGTGTTGAACTTTTTGACTGGATATGTGCCATTGATAATCACTTCATTCATCTACTTGCCATTTGCCCACTTGGTACAACCACACTTGGGCGATATCAAAACCTCCATTGCTTCATACGTTGGGGAAAACAGATTCTACTCCAAGTATTTGTTACAGTTGAAGAACCAACAAGAATTCCAGATCAACCAAGGAAGATTGAACAACCAATTCTTCTATTTCATTGTCACTAACCAAGTTATCCAGTTGGTTTTGAAATACCTCCTCCCATTGGGTTTGAGAGCAGTTTTCGACGTCATTGACAAAGTGCAAAAGAAGCCGACTTTGGATACCAAGAGCGACAACCCTGATGAAGCCGTTTGGTTACACAACGTCAGATTGTCTTTGAAATTGCCTGAATATAATGTTGATGACGACTTCAGAGGTTTGGTTTTGCAATTCGGTTACTTGGCTCTTTTTGGTCCAGTTTGGCCATTGGCTTCCATCGTTTGCATTGTTTTCAACCTTATTTTCTTCAAGTTGGACACTTTCAAGTTGTTGAATGGCAAGTATTTCAAACCACCAGTACCAAAGAGAGTTGACTCCATTCACCCATGGAACTTGGCTCTTTTCTTGTTATCCTGGATTGGATCCGTTGTTTCTCCAGTTGTCACAACTTTCTATCGTCATGGCACTGCTCCACCAAAGACTTTGGGTCAATTTGCCTTTGACAAAGCCAGTATTCACGTCTCGTCCACTGTCGCTTTAGTCTTGTTGATGTTTGCCACCGAACACGGGTTCTTGATCTTGTCGTACGCCTTGTACAAGTTGTCTACTTTGTTCAAGAGCGAAGTTGAATGGGAAAACGACTTTGTTGATAACGACATCAAGTTGAGACACGACTACTACTCAGGCAGAGTTAAGCCAACTTTCAAGGTTCACCCAGATGAAAGATGGGATAAGTTCACTCCGCAATCTACTTTGAATTTCGGTACTCCAACCTCCGTGCCAGCTGGCGAACAAGCACCTATTGAAACTGTTGGTGGAGCTAAAGAAGGATACCTGACTTCGGCTGAGAAATCCGCCACCACTGCCACTTCCCGTACTGATAAATCCAAAATCATCGATGAAAAAGAGGCCTTGTTGAAGCAAAAGGAAGCTGAGTTGAGCGAGTTGGAAAAGTCTAGACAAAACTTGGAATCTTTCAAAGATCCAACCGACACTGTCATTACATCCAAGTCCAAAGCTGATGGTGTCCCTGTTTTCAGTACTATCGATAGCAACACACATGTTGATGATCTTGACAAGAAAGACGATAAGACAACTGCTGCTCCGGAAGCAAAGGATCCAGATTGTGATGTTGTTGCTGGTGCTACCGCTGCTGCCGCTTCAGCAGATGCCCCAACGTCATCGGGAGCCGACGCTGCTACCAAATCTACTCTTGATCCGGCAAAATTGAGTACCCCTGAAGCAGCATCGGTTAATAGCAAGACTTCGTCAAGCAAGGTCCCAGCTAGTGGCAGTGCTTCATCAGGCACCACTGGATCTTCCCCACACAGAGGTCCTTCACTCAAAGAAGGTGTCCACAAAACCAAAAAGAAGATGACGGATGTTGTGCATAACGTCGAAGACAGTGCCGATTACAAGAAGTTCTTGAGTGAAGCTGAAAAGGAAGCCAAAAAGTCCAAGTCAGGAATCAAGAAGTTGTTCAAAAAGTAAGAAGTTCATTCCACACAAACGAATTGTATATCTTTTGTACTTTTATTTTTGATAGTCCCAGTTCACATTTTTACCTTTTTTGTTTAAAAATATATATACAGATTATAAAGCATCTATGCTTGTTGTCTTGGGGGTCTGGCGCCGAAGATGGTAGTACCTACTCGAATACTGGTGCTGCCTTGCTTAATAGCTTGTTCAAAATCATTACTCATGCCCATACTCAACTCCAAGTCCAAGTTGAACTTCTTATCTAAAATCTGTTTCGTCTCCATCAACTTCTTGAAATCCTTGTTCTCGCCATCGGCAGATACCGACTCATCGAAAGATCCAATAGTCATCAACCCCAACACATTCAACTTCTTACTCTCGTCGCTAATCAAGTACTCGATCGTGCTTTCGATATCTTCGATCTTCAAGAACCCAGATTTCTGTTCTTCGCCCGACGTGTTCACCTGCAAGTACACATTAATGACCTCTCCGCCAACCTTCTCCCTGGTATTGTTCAACTGTTTGCACTTCTTCAACGAGTCGACCGTCTCGACCGCATACAAGTTCTCGACGTGTTTGCTCAAGTCCTTGGCCTTGCCCGACTGCAACCCGCCGATGAAGTGCCACTGGATGTCACGCGGCAACTCCTGCGCTTTGCCAATGAGCTCCTGGACGTAGTTCTCCCCGAAGTGGCGCACCCCGGCGGAGTAGAGCGCCATGATGTCGGAGGACGGCTTGAGCTTGGACACGGCAATGAGCTGGACCTTGGGGTTGAGTGAGTGCACTCGGGCTAGGGTGTTGTTGTAGTTGGCTATTAACTCCTGCTTGCGTGCTTCGGTGGGCTGTGGGTATGACGTAGATGACATGGTTCGTAGTAAGGTTCTTGGGGAAAGAAGTTGTGGGGAAAGTTTGTTTATCATCCGTGCCAGTAATGTGCAAGTATGCATGAATCGGGTGAAAAATTTATAGCTTGTGTGACTTGCTCCTTTGGTTACTGGTCTGAGCCGCAAGCGAAACTGGTAGAAATTCCTACACATAAGCACACACATCCATCGCAGAATAATTTTCTTTTCGCTCACTAAATAGTCAAAACTGCACGATATTTTTCCAACTCACACTGATCATCTCATCTGCAAACAGCAACAACAAACAAGCAACAGCCAATAGTCCAATGACCGATTTCGTGTACCAAGGAGAAGACTTTGAGGAAAAGGTCAAGAAACAAGTCGAGTTCTATTTCAGTGATAGTAACTTGCAATCCGACAAGTTCTTGTGGAAGATCTACGAGGCCAACGACGGGTGGGTCGAGTTGAAGACCATCTTAACCTTCGGCAGAATGAGACAGTACAGACCAGAAGAGAAAGTCATTGAAGCCTTACAGAAATCTGACAAGTTGGTGTTATCGTCCAACAACGAGATGATCAGAAGAAAAGACCCAGTCAAGGACTTCAACGAGGTCAAGAACACCAAGAAGAGAAACACATTGCACATCGAAGGGTTCCCCAAGGACTTGTCCCAAGAGGACGTCGAAAACTGGGTCAACGAGAAGATCGTCGGCGAGTTGCCTAAGGAAAAGGAAGTCTGTTCTGTGCGCAGAATCAAGAGCAGAGCCAAGAAGGAGTTCTTTGGTGTTGTTGATGTCGAGTTCAAGACGCAAGAGGACTGCGAGTACATATTGAACAACGTCGAGTTGTCGTACCCTAAGGGAATTGTCACGAAGGAAGAGGCCGAGGGTTTGGAAAAGAAGGACTTCTTGAAGAAAATGACCTTGTTGACTTTCCAAGAAATGAGAGAAAGCGGCAAGAGATTCGGTGTCAATGAAGTCACTAAGAGAAGAAACAGTTTCAACGACAAGGGCGGTAACAAGAAGTCCAAGAAGGGTAACCATAACAAGCACAACAAGCACAATAACAACAAGAAGCAAGAGAGCGATAAGAAAGAAACTGAAGAAAAGCTTGAAAAAGTAGAAGAGAAGGAATCGACTGAAGCTTCTCAAGAAGTCAGTGAAGCCCCAAAGGAAACTGCTGAAGCTCCAAAAGAGACTGCTGAAGCTCCAAAGGAAACCACTGAAACTGCTGAAGCTCCAAAGGAAACCACTGAAACTGCTGAAGCTCCAAAGGAAGCTGAACCAGCCAAGGAATCCGCTGAGCCAGCCAAAGAAGAATAATCTAACTGATTTCCATCTGTTTACTTCCTTTAGATTGATATTTTAACGATTTTAATTACATCATCTGTAAACTAAATATGTGTAAATAAATAACTGCAAAATAATCGGAAAACTGATGGGTCACGTGATTCCAGTTTTGTGCGCGTCCGCCGCGCGACTGGAGAAAGGACGCGTTGAAGAAGATGTGAATTTTTCTTTTCTAGCGAATCAAAACAACTTTGACAACAGATAGAAAACCCATCACGAACTACGGTATGCCAGTTGCCGACGATTTCAAGAAGGAAGTTGCTGCGGCTTTTGGACCTAGTGTTTCTTTGTCTGACGAAGAATACGACAAATTGCAATGGTTAGCGCAGACCTACGAGAAGTCAATGGAGGACCTATTTTTGGAATGGGAGTCGTTCAACGTCGCTGAGGTTCAACAAGATTTGGACTTGAATATCGATACCTTGAATCAGCTACAGGCGTACTTGCAGATAAAGTTGTCGAGGAACCAGACTCCAGGCTTGAAGAAGATTAAAGATGGCAGTGCTGGATCAGGCAAGAAATTGAAGAGAAATAATGATCTCAGTAGTGGAGGACATATCCCAAGTACCCCGTATTTGAAAAAGAGAAGGTACGAGGATGATTTGGGGAATGGTGGGAACGCAACCACGCCTGATTTCAAAACGCCTATGGGTCATGGTACAGCCAGTTCTCCAGTGGGCACAGACTATGAAACTGCGAACAATACATTTGCCGGGAATACTACAACCACCACTTCCAACTCGTTGTTGGAGACCTTGAATCCTGATATTGAGGAGATTCAGAACGATGAGTTGCCAGAAGAGAAGCCGTTCAGATTGGCAACCAATTTTGATGCCTCCAAGTTCAAATTCCGTACGATGCAGATGAAACTATTGGAGAGTGCTGATGTCTTGGATGACCAAATCGACAGAATGATAGAAAAGTACCAAGAGCAGAACAAGACCGCCGATTTGCAATTTGGCAACCCTTGTTTAAGCACCCAATCCGATATCTTGTGCTGTGGTAGAATCGTGCCTGACAGCCCCCTGTACGATAAGGAATTCTTAAACAGCACCAGTTTGTACTTGGAGACGTCGAGAATGTCCGGGATTGGACAAAGAGTGCCTTTGAATATCGATAACTTGCCGTCGTATTCTTTCTTCCCGGGCCAGATTGTTGTGTTCAAAGGGAAGAACCCAAGTGGCAGATCGTTCATCGTGGAAGAAAATATGGCATTGCCTCAGCTAGGTGCTCCTGTTACTAGCGCCGATGAGTTGAAAGAGTTTGGAGAGTTGCAGAGAAATACTCAAGGTTTGAAGCTAGTTGTTGCCTCGGGACCGTTCTCGAACCTGAACAGATTAAACTTTGACAAGTTGGAACGCCTTATTGATCAGATAAATACCAAGATATTGCCGAATGTTGTGATACTCAATGGTCCGTTCTTGGACTTGACCAACAAGGTGGTTGAATCTGGCGATTTTGAGTTTGACAGGGCACAGGAGCAGCCGAAGAACCTAGACGATGTGTTCAAATTGCTCATTACGCCAGTGTTAAAGAAGATTGATCCACGAATTCAAGTCATATTATATCCAAACTTAAAAGACTCGTGCGTCAAGCATTGCTCATACCCACAGGATGCATTCGACAGGAAGAAATTCGGCTTGCCAAAGAACTTTAGAGTCTTCCCCAACCCAAGCAGTTTCCAAATCAATGAAATATTAATTGGCAACTCCAACTTGGACATCTTCAAAGACTTGCGTGATGTGTTCAAAGAAGACGCTACTGTCTTATCCAACAACAACAGATTCGAAAGAATAATCAACCATGTGCTTGAGCAAAGACGGTACTACCCTGCGTTCCCTGGCTCTATAGGACACCAGCCGAAATTGTCGACTGCGGAATTGTTAAATGGTGCTGAAGGTGAACACTTGGACGGGTTAGCAGTCGGTGGATCTTCTTTAGAGATGCCTTACTTGGGAGTGACAGAGTTGGGTAATTCCTTGCCAGACGTCTTGATACTACCTTCAGAATTGAAGTACTTTGCGAAAGTCGTGCAAGGTGTCATGGTTATCAACCCGGGGTTCTTCATCAAACCTAGTAAGGAAGTCCATAGAGAGGACGGGAGCTATGCTGTGATCAATGTCAAACCACCTAACTTGGAAGACGACGAGAACAACGTTGATGCTATTGATGACTCCAATGCGTTGTTCTACCATAATGTGTATAAGAGATCTCGTGTAGACATCTACTCCAGCTAGAGTAAATAAACGTAGATCTAGTTGACTTGTGATAGATAACAAAAACCCTCATACCACGAGAACACTCGCGCTGTGTACGTCGGCGTGGGCGAGGCAATTGGCCCGACGGCAACAGCAACCGAAAGAAAGAAGGAAAAAAAAATCTAACGCATCTTTCTGTTTACCAGTCCTCTTCCCAAAGCCCGACCTCCTTAGATCGATTTGCTGATTGCGTGACACAGCGTCGGAACACACACTCGCACCCATGATTTCACTAAAAACTACATCGATATTCATTGCCAAGCATATCCTAATACCTATTCGCCTAGCTCACTCGTTCGCGTTGCGAGACTACCAACAGGAGGCAATAGACAAGGTTCTCGCAGCAGCCAGAGCAGGCGTGAAGAGACAAGCAGTCGTCATGGCCACGGGTGGCGGTAAGACTGTCGTGTTCAGTCACTTGATCCCACTACTTGAGGGCAACAAAGGCACCAAGACCTTGGTGTTGGCACACACCCAGGAACTAATCTTCCAGTCCCGAGACAAGATATCCATGATTAACCCCGGCTTGAAAGTCGGCGTTGAGATGGCACACATTCGGTCAAATGAGGACGACGACGTCGTGGTTGCCTCGGTGAGTTCGCTAGCGAGGCTGGGCCGGTTTGAAAAATTCAGTCTGGACGTGTTCAAGACGATTATTATAGATGAGTGTCACCACGCTGTTGCTGCGAGCTATAGGAGAATATTGGATTATTTCAACGCGGGAAGCAAAGACACCGACGTGAATGTCATTGGGGTCACAGCAACGTTGCATAGAGCTGACCAGGTCAAACTAGGCTTGGTATTTGATGAGATTGTCTACGACCGGTCGTTGAAAGCCATGATTGAGAACGGGGAGTTGTGTGATTTTAAAGTCAGTGACGTGTCTCTAAAGAACCTAGATTTGGACAACGTTAAAAAGGATAAAGGTGATTATGATTCTACAAGTTTATACTCGGCATTATCAGAAGTCGGCATTAACGAGCAAATCGTGTTGAGTTACTTGAAGATGGTGGAGGAAGGTGATTATAAAAGCACGTTGGTTTTCTGTGTTTCCATTGAACATTGCCGTGAATTATGTGGGTTGTTTCAAACCCATGGTATTGACGCCCAGTACGTTTCGGCAAACACCACAAAAGTTGAAAGAGCTGACATTGTCGAGGACTTCAAGAACGGTAAAATACCAGTGTTGTGTAACGTTGGTGTTTTCACTGAGGGGACGGATATCCCAAACATTGATTCGATTATTCTCGCTCGACCCACTTTGTCTGATACGTTAAAGATCCAGATGATAGGGAGAGGCTTGAGACACCACCCGGGGAAAACTCATTGTCACGTGGTGGACTTGGTACTGTTGACGAGGAACGGCCTCAACGCGTTGCCCTCTTTATCCGGAATAGATGAGGAAGACGTTACCAATGGGAAGAAGAGAAAGAGTGAACAAGAAGAAGAAGAGGCTGCGCTTGAGCACGCTGAGTCTTTGTCCTCCATCGCAGAGCGTCGGGAATATGTCCTTAGGAGAGTTCTAAATTACCACAATCATGGTGCAACAAATTTTTTCACAGTTAACGGGTTAAGTATGTTCAAGGACTATTTTTCTGACCCCATGTTTATCAGGGACTTTTTCATGAAAAGTCCCTATTGTTGGGTGGCGCTAAAATTTGACAAGTCTAAACCCTCACCCACAGACGATGCAGAGTACGTTTGGGGATTAAGTGGAAGAGATAATGAGTACTTCTTGGTGGAGATGACATTCCAAAAGACCAATCCAGTATTCAAGATTTCTCGTAACTCGGATATACGCGCTGGAGAAGCAGGCAGAGTTGAGATTGAATGCGAGATAATAACCGACGGTGTGCACAAGTTGCTTGACTATTTTAAAGAGAAATACCCCGTGGAACTGGAAATGTCGAGGAAAAGCAAAGTATTCCACAGAAAAGCTACTCCTGATCAAGTCAAGTACCTCCTAGCCCTGTTAGAAGGAAAGATTACCAGAGATTGTCTAATATTCAACCGTGATAAAGCGAAATTTGTTGAGCTTGTCAAACAGGAGATTGAAAAGATACCACTCTTCCTCAGTTCTAGTTGGTTATTTGCATCGAAGTATTCGCCAAATTCTTTTTACGCCTCAGTCAAGAGTCGAACTGTGTTACACAATGCAAGTAGGAAATACCATTGTGACAGGAAACCGTTGACAGGGTCTAAAGAGCCTTGTGGCAAGCGGATTAAGGAACCTCGTGCTATCCGGGCGAAGGAATCCCGCCGTAGCAGGGCTAAAGAACCTCGCGAAAACAAGGCTAAAGAGTCTCCTGTTAAAAAAAGTCCTCGTGGTGACAGGGCCACGGAACCTCGTGTTTACAGGACTAAAGAACCTCCTTTTAAAATGGTTAAGGAGCCCCGTGGTGACAAGTCTAAGGATCCTCCTGTTAAAAGGGCCATGGAATTTCTTGATAACATAGCTAAAGAGTCTCGTGGTGAAAGGGCTAAGGAACTTCCTGATAACATAGCTAAAGAACCTCGTGGTGAGAGATCCAAGGGCCCTCCTGTTGAAAGGTTCAAGGAACTTCTTGATAACAAGGCTAAAGAGCCTCGTGGTAACAGGTCTAAGGAACCCCGTGGTTACAGGACTAAGAAGCCCTTTGCGAGATCTCTACAGAGAAAGCAAAAGCAGACTGTATTCTTGTCCAAAAGTTCAAACAACGCGCCAAAGATGTCAGTTCCACCAGTTAGCACATGATAGACGTATAGATTTAATTTATCTAGACTTAATGAACGAGATGGATAGCCATGGCCTCTAGAGCCGAATCTTTGCTTGACTGAGTTTCTGTGGTGTTTAGGGGTTGGTTATACATATGTAGCATATCGATAACTGTCAACTTTGCACGACCTGGGGTGCGGTATTGTTTGAATGAGATGAACTAGATTTTTCAATCGTGCCGGGGCTGCTTCCAAAACAGTTCCCAATCTTGATAAGAACCAGGCTCGATCTAGACCGAAAGACAGGCATTTATTTGGAGGCACCATATCCCTACATCACTCCTACCATCCCATCGGTTACATTTTTGCCCCCGAAACAAGCTGTTGATCAGACTCCGGAAATCATCACATTTGGACTAGTCGGAACACTCTCGAGCATCTAACTTCGTGAATGAATTTCTAACTATATAAACCACCCCACAGCTATACATTACGTTATATGACACCTGGAAAATCAATAGTGAAGGCAGTCCAGCGACTACCACCGATAAAACGCCAACAAGGGTTCCCAATAGGTGATTATCAGGGCGCCATAAACCACATGATAGAGGCTTCCAAGAACGGCACAAGGCGACAAGAGTTCATAACTGCGACGCGAAGCGGAACGCTCGAGATGATCAATCGTCTAATCCCCGTATTCCCCGGATCGGTCCCGGAGCGTCGCAAAACGCTAGTGATCTCCCCTGATAAGGACCTGCTAGTGGAACTACGCAAACGAATCGTGGAGTCCAATAGGGATCTACGGGTTGGAGTGGAAGCGGCGCGGTCGTTGGCATGTCCTCGCCGTGATGATGTTGTGTTGATTGGAGTCTGGAAACTACGAGAAAGGGACCACTGGCCCAGCTTCAAAGCCGAAGAGTTTAAAACGATCATCATTGATGAATGCGATTCAGAGAGGTCTGAGGAATATGCAAACGTTCTAAAGCATTTCAAAGCAATGCAGGAAGATTCCAAGATTAATGTTATTTCAGCAACCACGAAGCTAAATACACCATATGAGAATATATTGGGGTTTGGGATTGAAAGCGCTGTCTACGAGCAAACGTTGCGAGCGAGGATTGAGAAAGACGAGCTATGTGATTACAAAGTCAGCGAAGTTCTAGTCGATAATTTCGAGTTGGGCGACGTCACCAGAACAGATGGAGACTATGATATTCTAAGCTTGCGTTCTGCATTGGATAGATCGCAGATAGACCGAAAGGTGGTGTCCACCTATATGGAGATGAAGGACGAAAGCGCGTTCAAAAGCACGTTGGTATTTTGCCTGAATGAAGCCCACTGTCGTGAGCTATGTGGCCTATTCCAAATACACGGCATTAATGCCCAGTACATTCCGGCAGATGTGCAAGAAGATACCCGACCTACAATTCTTGAAGATTTCAAAAGCGGGAAAATCCCAATATTGTGCGGTGCCGACGTCATTCTGGAAGCATCAGACCATTCGAACATCGATTCTATCTTTCTTGCCAGGCCGACTTTGTCAAAGACGCTAAAGGATGATATGATCACAGCAGGGTTGGCGCATCACCCAGGCAAAGCTATGTGTCATGTGGTTGATTTGGTGGGTTTGATGCAGAAAGACCTTGGATTAGAGGTTAATACTCCAGAGGCTCGGCCCCCGGCACCAACATTTGAGAAGAGAGCAAAACACCAGGTTCAATTTGCAAAGGACTATTTGAAGGATATTTACGAGCGTAGGGAGTACGTGACCAAAAAGATTTTGGACTACCACGAACAAGGATTGATGACGAACACAGCCGCCAGCGGATTGCTGGATTTTGATGAGTTTGTGATGGACATTGAGGTGGTGAAGTTCATCATGAGCACGGGTCCATTTCCTTTCATTTTATTTCTTAATACCAAAGGCAGGGGCCACGGTCCCAAAAAACCTCACGGTGACTGGGGTTTGTACGTTGGAGACGGCGAGTTCTTTTTGGTGAGATTGCGTCTATCACAGGAACAAGTCCCCATTTTCAGGTTGTTTAATTGCGAGCTCGAGCCCAAGGAGGTGGGTGGTTATCGCGAAATCTCAACCCTCCTTACTACCTCCAACATTTTCGAATTGTTGGATTTCATCAAGGTGATGTACCCGGTCCAATGCCAAGCCATCAAAGAATACAATGCTGCAGATGGCAGGACAGCAACAGAAGATCAAATCGAGTACATTGCAGATAAAGCAATGGTATACCTTGCGGAAGATTCAGTTTATGAATTTGACAAAGTCCTATTTCGTGATGCCGTTCGAGATATAATTGCAAAGAAGCCGTACCGTGAGGCTGTCCAATTTGAGTTTACGTTCAGATACTCTGATACTTGTTACTTCACTGACAAGAAGAAATCGTGGTTGCTTGGAGAAGCTAGGCGCGCTTATATAGACCACAAGAGAAAGGATACCGCTCCACAGGGGGAAACTTGTACGTAGTTTTATACAGCACATAGTTATTAGTAATATCTAAGTCACGTGCTAGTAGTCATGTGTCATCGGAAATAGCGAAAAATCGTATCTCGATAAACAGTCAAAAACTTCAAGGGAAAAAGAAAAGAAAAAAAACAAGGGAGAAAGAAAAACACTGCCAACACATACCAGATATTAATAAGCAAAACCAAGATGAAGAACTTGTTCAGCTATGTGCTACCGATACTAGCTCTCCTCGGTGCTGTATTGTCCAGCGAGGAAGTGCTACAAGAAAATAACCACCAACCATTGCAGCAGCAGGAACAGAAACCAAGTCGTCATTCAAACAACTGGGCCGTGTTAGTTTCCACCTCCAGATTTTGGTTCAACTACCGTCATATGGCAAATGCTTTGAGCTTGTATCGTACAGTTAGGAGATTAGGGATACCAGACTCACAGATCATTTTGATGTTGTCGGACGATATTGCATGTAATCCAAGAAACGCATTCCCAGGAACGGTCTTTAACAATATGGATGAAGCTATTGACTTGTATGGTGAGTCTATTGAGGTTGATTACCGAGGATACGAAGTGACGGTTGATAACTTTATGAGGTTATTGACAGACAGATGGGACTCCGACCAGCCTAGATCCAAGAGATTGTTGACAGACGAGAACTCAAACATTTTCATATACTTGACGGGTCATGGAGGCAATGAATTCTTGAAGTTCCAAGACGCTGAAGAAATTGGTGCTTATGATTTGAAGGATGCCTTCAATGTGATGCACGAGCAGAAGAGGTACAATGAGATCTTCTTTATGATTGACACGTGTCAGGCAAACACCATGTATGAGAAAATCGAGGCGCCAAACGTCTTGGCTGTGGGGTCTAGTGAGTTGGATGAAAGTTCTTATTCACACCACAGTGACATGGACATTGGAGTCGCTGTCATCGATAGATTCACGTATTACACGTTGGACTACTTGGAAAGAATCGACAGAGATTCCAAAGAAACCATGGATAAGTTGTTTGCTGAATACACTTTTGAGAATGTCCATTCTCATCCAGGTATCAGAACTGACTTGTTCAAGAGAAACATCAACGACGTCTTGTTGACTGACTTTTTTGGCAATGTTCAGAATGTGGTTGTGGATGACGTCGATAGCGAGTTACTAAAGAAAGTTGAACAAGATGAGGCTGCCAGCGGTATCAACAAGACTAAGCAGATAATGATGAGGGAAAGGGGCCCTGTGAAGTTCAGTTTTGAGTGCGATGAGAACTCCACCACGTTGATAAACGTTACCGCCTTGCAAGCAAAGCTTTTTGGTATGATTGCCATTGGGTTTATTGGAGCATTGTGGTTTGTTGCATCGAAGTTTTAGATTATGGTCATTTCGTACGAGGATATTTAGTTAACATTCTATAAGATATGTACGATTCTTTCTACACAAGAAATATCAAAATAAAACCGTTGGGTTATTATAGCATTTTGATATTCCAGAGGTCGTGCACTGTGTGCCAATGTTTTGTGTTTGTTTTGGGGGAGAGGGGGGCGCGCACGCGTTCGCCATGCCAAAGTTTTCTTTTTCTTGTTTTCTTAGTTTGTTTTGAAACATCAACAACTTTTACAACCATCTGCCCCCCACCACCACCCACACAGAACAACCCAGAGGCAATGCTGAATCAGAAACACATCCTCAACAATATCTCTCCCATTGAAGTATTCGATATAATCTCTTCACAAACGGTACCCGACGATGTCAAACTAGCACATATTCAGAATTTGAAGACTCATATCAAGAAAGATACCATTGATCTAAGAAACGTCGATATATATTTACAGATAATATGCAAAGGATTGGAGATAATAAACTCAAACATATCGTCAGTCAGTTTCAACTCGTTGTTCTATCTAATCAAACGCATCAATGTTCAAGACAGCAGCGGCGCAATATTGGAACGGCAAAGTTTTTTGATTTTGCCAATCTTGATTAACAAACTAGGGAGCAGTTCGTCGGGAAGTGGCAGTGGCGTCACACTGGCAAAGAAGTCGTTAGAAGATTACTGGTTGTCCAACGCAGACGCAGTTGAAGAAGCCATTCTGGAGATTTCATTCACTGGCTCGAATATTAGGATCACTATAGAGTCGATAAATTGGATCACCCAGGTCTTTAAGAATATATCTTCAAAACTCAACGTGTCGAAGTTTGTTCCAAAGATATTGAAGTCGTTAAAGCAAAATTCACATAACCAAGAACTTGTGAGTTCCATTCAAGACTTGTTCTCGGTTTACTTGATGAAGAACCCTTCTGTGACTGATGAGTTGCAAAGATTGATACAACAGCACCTGTTCCCGTCCATTGTTGTTGAGAGACTACTTAAGAAACTGCCTCTGAAAGAACCGGAGCTGAGAAGTCTGGAGACGGATGTCACAATGGATACTGAAGTAACATCATATCCGCACGGCACATTGGAAACAACCTTGACAGCAGCAAGCACGGGCCATGAGGCAGAGTTGCACGAGTTGTTAAGCAAAGTCAACTACAGGTTGGACTCTTCAGTGAAACCAATTGATATTCAGGATTCCCACAGCTTGTATTCTACATTTGAGGTGTTTGCTCCGTCGTTTGAAGGCAAGGAAACCGAATCGAACTGGAAGATTAGGGAAAAGAATGTTGTTCAGATGAGATCGATTTTACGAGGTAACTCGGCGCTGGATTTCCATTCCGAATTGATTCAGTGTTTGCAAAACTTGAGTGTTGGCATTTGCAAAGCGACCAGCTCCCTCCGTACGACTTTGAGTTCCAACAGTTGTCAGTTTTTGAAAGAATGTGCCATTATATTGAGGTACTCGTTTGAAACTATCTCGGAGAATATATTCCCCACATTGATCAAGCTTTGTGCTTCCACCAAAAACATTGCCTCGACGAACGCCAACATGGCCGTTTGCGCCTTGTATGCAAACTTACCCTACTCCCAGAGAATGGTGCAAAGAATAGTGACGGCATCTGAAGAAAGAAACCACCAGCCAAGATCATATTCGTTAATTTGGTTGCACATTGTGCTTTTGAGAATCGGAATTGACCATAGCTATATTGGTAGCCATGAGTTGTTCTTCTTGGAAGCCGCAAATAAAGTGTTTATGAAGCTACTCAAGGATGCGAATCCTAATGTCCGTCAAGTTGCCAAAGAATGTTATTGGTGTTTTACGAGAATCTACCCGAACGATGCGGAGAAGTTGTTGAAAAAGTTAGAGCCCAATATTGTTAGAGCATTAGAGAGATCTCAGAGAGAAAGTGGCGGGTCTGGGATTGGTCCCATTAAATCATTCACGAGCCGCCCTTCACGCCCATCCATAAAAGAAGCAATAATGGAGAAGAACAAGGAATTGCGACAGAAAATACCACCTTCTAGAAACTCGACTGAAAGCATTGCTTCGCGAAACCCATTGCCTTTACCTAAACCACCGAGAAGCAAAACACCCACCTCACGTTTGGAGAAGTCATTGGTTAGACCTGCAGACAAACCGCAACAGCAACAATCTCAGCACCATCAACAACCGCTGGCTTTACGGGCAGCTAGTTGGACTCAACCTACTCAGTCAAGTTTGATTGCTGCTGCCACTGTGCGCCCTAAGCAACGCGAACGTAGTAAGACGGAAGTGCTCAAGAAATCACCAATTGTGGTGGCGGATATAAAACCTACGAAAACAAATGGACACCACTCGTCGAGACCAGCCAGTGACATTGATATGCCAATATTTGATAGAGCCAATGACCCAATGCTAAATTTCTTATCATCGGAGAATTCTTCTTTGATTGCCGAGGGGATAAATTTGTTAAAGTACGCGATTATCAGTGGTGAAGATATTCCAGATGAAGTGAATGGAATGCTCAAGAAGATTTCTGAGCGACATGTATTGTTAATGAAGCCGTTGTTTAATGCCAATGACAAGGTGTTTAAGAAGGCGGGTAAACTTTTGCATGCTGATGACTTTCTCAGAGTTTGTATGTTGATTTTCCCCGGCTTGGATGACAATACCTTTGATTTGATAATCGCCACTATTGAGTTAGACGTTTTTTACCGGGCTAGCTGCAGTTTGTTGACTTGTATTTCTGATCTTCCAAACATTCCTGGTAGCCATGCGCTAGTTATGCAAATTCTCAACCATAAATTGGAAATCACCAAAGTTGTATTGCAAGGGTTGCTGATTTCATTAAGCAAGTTGCCAATTGCTGATATTCAGTTTGAGAATATCTTCCAGGAGTTGACCAGATTGATTATTCTGCTAAAAGGCACCGACAATTTCCAGTTGTTGAGTCAATTGTTCCGTCAACTTTATACCATCGACAGCAATAAGTTTGTGTTGCTATTGGAAGATGTTGAAATCAAGCTGAGAGAAGAGATTGCAATCATTGTTGGAATTGAGAAGTCTAGGGTAAAAGTCCCAAGCGTTGCGTTCAGTAAGAATATCGACGAGATGACTGAGGTGAGAAGACCCAATGGTGGGTTTATTAGTCCTGCCAAGAGACCAACTACTGCCAATGATTTCACTATGGTTTTGGCGAAAAGAAGCGAATTGTTGCATGGAATCAATGAACCAGTTCGACCAAAATTGCTGGATATCAATGACGCGTTGTCCAGACCAAACCTGAAGACAATCAAAGGGGTGTCACCGCTTCGTCCTGCAACCGATCAATCGGATATGTTGGTCGATGAGTTCTCCAATGTTTCAATTACCGAAGATGCTAGCAAGCTAAGTCCAATGAAGAATAGGGACAATCGTGCTCCTGTAAATGGTGCTGGTGTTAACAATGATAACTTGAAGCACATTATGGACAAGATTGATCCGTTCAAGTCGATGTCGAGCAAGATGAGAAAGATATCAATTTTCGAGGATAATAAGAGACAAGAAAGAAATTGGTCCAACTTGCAATATGCTAGGTTACCGCGAGGAAACCAGCCAACAACAACAACAACAACAACCCCAGCGGCAGCAGCAACCGGTGCTACTTCTCATCACCATCGCCAACATCTTCTTAACCAGTTTCTGTTGAATAAGGAAGACTTTGAAAGGAATTGCAAGAACTTATCTGATATGCCCAACCAATCAAATGTTCTAAAAGTTACAGCCATCATGGACAACTTGAATGCCAGTGATTACGAATTCCGCGAATACTTCATGAACAAGGGGAAGATTAAATTAGAATCGTCCTTGTGGAATTTCTTTGACAAGATCGATATAACTCGCCAACAGCTGTTGTTGCTAAATGGGCTATACCTATTGAAGCAGCTCATCAAATTCAACGACTCCTTGAGCAGTTTCAAGCTATTCCAGCTACTCAAGCGCACATGCAAAGATGAAGAACTAGACAGCGAGATGTTTTTCATTTGGAACGAATTACTATTCAGCATTCCGCACATCCTGATCAGCTCAGACTTGGAGGAGTCCATATTGAAGTACTTGGAGTCCAATGAAAAGAACCTTACGGTTTCGAGCTTAAGTTTGAACTACTTGGCAAAGATACTCCTCGAAGACAAGTTCCTCGACTTGGTGAAGCTATACCGCTTGGACAAGATCCTTGGCGGGTTGTTCAATGAGGACGAGGTGATGTTTAGGAAGTCTGCTGTGGTTTGTTTCAGCAATTTGTTCAAGAATGAGTGGATGTCGCTGGAAACGAGGGACACATTGAATAAGCTAAAGTCAAAGTATCCGGTTTCTCAGCAGCGCTTGATTGAGTTTTACGTCAAAAGATGAGACTGTATAGCTATTGTATAATTAATAGAAGATTAAATAAAAACAAAAACAGTAAGTTTTCTCTATCATTCATGTGTATTAGATAAGAATAAAAAAAAGAGATAAAAGCATATATATATAAGAACAACGAAATAGAAGTAAATAGATAGGGTAAATAGACTAACAGAAGAAACGTCTCATCTCATTTTATATCATCTTTGTTAATCACCTTCGTGACTTTGGAACTAACAACATCATTAAGTGATCCAGAATACAGGTTGCCTTTCTCATTCGACCTCTTGCCGACACCACCGCCCAACTTAGAATTAGGCAGGGACTGCTGCCCTAGTCTCTTCTTTGCGTTCTTCAACGAGTTCTTCAGTATACCTTGCAGCTGTCTACCTTGCTGGAACTGAGGTGTTGGTGGCTGCTGCAAGATCTGTTGCGGTTGTTGCTGCAGTTGAGGAACAACCATGTTGTACGCGGGCATCATTTCGGGATGGTCGTTGTGGATCATGTAGGATTGGTTTATCGGTATAGGGAATCCATTGGCATCGTACATTGGCGCTGTTGTTGCGGCCGTCTGCACATTTGGATTGTTTGTCCAATACTCGCTATCTGGATGTACCACGTTGTACGATATTGGGATTTCTGTGGTTGCTTGGTACAATTGGCCCGATTGTTGGTCGTAGTATTGCTGTGGTGGTTGTGGGATGGCTTTTAGATAGGTAGGTGTTGCTACTTGTCTGGCTGTGAACTGGCTCTGATACTTGGCGGATATTGGCGGCACTAGTTGTTGGCCCGTGCTGGTCAAAGTTTGGTAGCCCTGGGGGAAGAAGGCTTCTTCGTTCCCCTGTATGGAAAAGAACTTAGCGGCTGACTTGGGCTGCAAGGGACCAGATGAAATGGGAGGTAATGGAGTCCTCAAAGGCTGTGCTTGTTCAATCAAGTATTCGTCATTGAAGGCAACTTGGTTGGTGGTGGTGGCTGCCGTGGCGGTAGTTGGCGCAGCTTGTACTAGACTGGGTGGCATGAATAGCGTAGCATCCAAGAAAGAATCGTAGTTGTCATCTATTATACTTGCATACGCACCAGGTTGATAGTTTGGATCCAAAGTGATGTAGTCTTCCGGGTTTTGGCCGCCCGAGTGGTTGATGTAGTCCAATGGGAAATCGTCTTCATAGTCCGAACTTGTCTTATACTGAGCTGGGGTTGCTTCGTTAAGAAATCCATAGTCTTCTCTGCCTCTTGCAGTAGTGGTATACTCAGGCGAGGACTTCTCGCTACCATTGCTCTGCTTGTTCGATTCATTATCGTCACCTGTACTTATTCCGTGGGAAGTAGCACCATTCGTTGTTGTGGTAGCGGTGGTGGCCGTACTTCCAGCAGTTGCACCAACAGTACCGTTTGCTGAAATGCCAGCAGTAGCAGCATCGTTGACCTTTTTGGATGTCTCCATATGCTTGGACAATTGGGTATACAAACTGGAAGATTCGTCGTAGTCGAAACTCAAAGCAGGCTCTCTATGACTTATGGTTGTTGGATTCTGGCCCAACTTCTCCTTCTTCAAGTCTCGTTCCAAAGCATCAGCCATCAATTTATCGTGGGGCACATTAAACCAAAAGAAGACCTTTTGCTTTTTCTGCGTTCTCAAGCACGAGTTTTTGAATAAAAACTCCAAGAACTCCGATCTGGGAGGTTCCAAGATAGCATCGGTGCCACATTTCAAGTTTCGTAAATCGGAAAAGATACCTTCTTCGAACTTCTTTCGGTCGATAATCTTTCTGCCAAAATGCTCAAATTTGTAAACAATGCAGCGAACAATATCAGTACCGGTTATGAAGTACAAGTTGTTCCAGTAGACGCAGCTGACAAAGCCTTCATCGTGGTTCAAGTAGTATCGTCTGATGACTTGGTTCTCTTGCCAGTTTGCAGGTGCTGTTGCCAAAAAGAACTTTAGATCTTCAATTAGCCTCAAGGACTCTTTCACTTGGTGGGTGGGGGTGAGGGAGGTGGAGTCACTGGTGTAAGATCTTGTAGTAGTAACAGACATCAGTAGTAGTAGCAGTCGTCACGTGTATGGTTCTAATGAGTGTATATGGGTTGGTCTTTAGTGGTTGTGTTACTTTGTGAATCTATTACTAGTAGATTACTGCTTTAAAAAAAGAAAATTGTTGTAAAACCTTCAGGCTGGTTGTCTGGGTTTGGTTGTTTTGGTTTGTTTGAAAGTATGGGCAGTTTCAAAAGCAAAAGCAAAAGCAAAAGAAAAAAAAAAGATGAAACTTGTCGGAGGTGAAGTGATTTTAAAACTGTTTTATAATCACGGACTATGAAACAGGTGCAGTCTGTGGGCGAGTGGGTTGTGTGTTGAATTGTTTGTTGACTGGAATGTTAACCTGTGTTTGTCTTGTATTGTATTGTTTTGGTTTGGTTTGGGTTGGGTTGGGTTTGGTTTGGTTGGATCGTTTAAAATTCTCTCTGCCTCTCTTTGTCTTGCTGCTGGGTCTAAAAGCAAAAAATGTACCCCGTTTGTGTTTGCGTTTGCGTTTGAAGAGGGCGGCTGCGGTTGGAGTGGTAGTGCTGGTCGCGGGAGAATGTTTTTGCAATATGAAGAATGATACTCTGCTCCAGTCAATTGATACTATCAAGGAAAACAAGAATGTAAAGGAGGTCGATAGAAAGAAAAGTGGAAGGGCAGATATTTTTTTGACTGAACGAATGTTGTTGTTGAAGTTGAAGTTGTTGTTGTCTGCTGTTTTAAAAATTTTGGGATGAAACAAATCTCCTTCATTTTATACCACACAATGTCGTGTTTCATGTTTCAAGTTCTGAAACACTTTGCACCCGCACACCAACACTAATCCTATTTCCCCCTTAATTGTAACTTTAATTTCTCAAACACACAATACAACCACAACTACTGTCTTTAATTAACTAAACAAAGCTTAAATTTTAACCCATACAACATCCCTCGGCAACACATCCCACGCGGGTAATTGCAACCACCGAGCCAAACCAACCAGTCCTTTATCCACCCTCTCTTTCGTCTCCTAAACGACGACAGATCAGAACTGGGGGAAAACTTGTCTTGGTTTGTGTAATTGTTGATTCCCTGTTGACGCATGCACATCCTCTTAAAAAAGACGCTGGAACCGAAGGTCTAGAACTGCGAAGTCTGTGCAACCAACGAATGCAAATCCTGTTCTACAACTACACACTCCACACATTCTTCTTCACACTTGAATTAAATAGAAGTCGTTAAAGAATTATATATTTCGTTTTCTGAATTTTATTCATTTTTATCCGTTTTTTTGTGGTGTTTTTCTCTGGCAGTTACTTACTTGCTTGACGCAGTAAAAAACATAAAAACTTTGGAACTCAAACAATAAAAAAAAAAAATAAATCTAATCGTAATCACACCAATCCTTTCTAAACGATGACACCCACTCAATTGGTACACCTGAGCGGTGGGCATGTTGTTCAAATGGTGCTTTCCCAGTAGAAGTGTTGCCACCGCTACCTGCTGTGGCAGTTGCAGCTGCAGATTTGCTCAACTCGGCTAACGGACTAGACACAGGTCTAGACCCATTACTATGCAAGCTGCCGCCTCCAATTCCTGTTCCATGTAAGTTACCACTCGTAAAATCTAAACTATGATGTTGTGGTTGGCACGCTTGTTGGTGGTGCGTGTGGCCATTGTGAATGTGTTGCTGTGGGGAATGGTGGTGCGGATGGTGCAAATCCCTCTTTTCATGAAATGATCTTCTAAAGGCATTGACACCCGCTGGCGTAGTACCATTGGAGGAAGAAAGTGAACTTCTTCTGAATGGTGGCACATATTTGCCACTGCTGCTATTCGCAGAACTAGACAATGGTGCTTGAACGTACCCGTTGCCGTTGGTGGTAGCGCTAGCATTCAATTCGCCTCCAAAGACAGCCTTTCTAGTGGCAGCTGCCGTGCCGGTTGCACTGGTGTTGTTGGAGTTCCTTCTGAGTGCTGTACCGCCATTGCTGGTCAAAGGACTGTTATCGGATCTGGAAAATCTCTTGTGCAAAGGATCGCCGTCAGACTGAGGAGTACTCTGGTGCAACGAATTGTTGTGGGTAGTCGTGGCAGTAGTCGGCGTAGTGTCCTCAAAGTCTCCTTCCAAGTGGAAAACTTCGTCATAGTCCAAACTCAAATTATCCAATTCTTCTGTCAATGGTTCAACAATTGGCGATTTTGAATAGTTTGGTGATCTTAAATATGGTGGGATGTACTTTCCTTGTGAGTTGGGCAAAGCAGATCCTGGGTTAGCGCCACCAAATGCATTGCCATTGGTATTTGTATTACCATTGGCAGTTCCGTTGGCGGCCGGATGAGGCAAATGATGGTAGGTTGAAGGCAAACTAGTATGAACATTCCCATTGACAATGTGTTTTCTCAACTTGGATGTAGAATACAGTCTCGATTTTCTTCTACCATTCATATGATTGTGTGAATCGTTGGCTTGGTTGTGGTAATGGAATTGCTGCTGTTGTGATGGCTGTTGCAGCTTCTGTGGTTTCCTGTAGTTCTTCTTCCACGTTCTCTTTCTAAATCTTTGTGGAGGAGATTGTTTCTTGTTCTGGTTCTCGTACAACTTCGTGAACCTCTGTTCTCCATACTTATCCATGTAATGGTTGAAAACAGATCTTGGGGTGAAGAAGTCTTCTCTATTGAATTTATTGTTGCCGCTGTACAAACGGTTGGTATTCTGTGAATTCTGGTTGTAGGATGCAACATTCAACGGCTTTCTTGTGTTGCGGTGGAACTTGAATCCCGTGATTGGAATAGGCTTCAATTCCGTGTTGGTAGACAATAATGCATCTGCTCTATGATTGTGTGGAATTTCTTCCGGTGTAGTAATAGTCGTAGTCACAGTTGTTGTATTGGCATTGATGGTGTTGCTCTCATTAGCAGGTGTGGCTGTACCGGTAGCTGTGGCCGAAGCTGTAGTTGCAACAGGTGCTGCTGCTTTGCCGGTCGATGGAGCATCAGGGTTGCTACTAACATAAATAGCTGGTGTTGGTCCATCAATTTTGACCGAAGGGGTACTCACTTTCTCTGGTGACGCTGATATGGACGCTCCAAATGATCCATAATCCTCCAGATCCAATTCTCTTTCATCGTCTTCATCTCTGTCATCCTCGTCGTCTTCGTATTCACCTTCTTCTTCCTCCTCTTCATAATCCTCGTTATCCCAATACTCCTCGTCGATGGTAAAGTATCTCAACAGCTTCAATTCTTCCGAAATGCTAGCCAAATCCCTATTATCGGGGTCAATGGTCAAAGAAAATCTCAAAACTGAAAACAAATCACCACTCATGGTTGAGAAGATATCAAACAACGCTTCACGATTGTTGACAAACTGAATGAATCTCTTATCCGAATAATTGGCCACTTGGAAAGGATTCTTGTGGAACACTAGTGTCAACAAAATTACCCCAATGGACCAGATGTCAACTTTGGAAGCATCGTATTCTTCCAAATTGTTATCAAACAACTCCGGTGCCATGTACCTCTCGGATCCAATATCAAATTCGTTTGGATTAGTGACGATTTTGGAAGTAGTAGATAACCCCCAGTCGGAAATCTTGATTGACCAGTCCTGGTCAATCAAAATGTTCTCTGGCTTCAAATCTCGATGGTAAATTCCTCGGTTATGGCAATATGTCAACCCATCCAACAATTGCTCAAACACCAGTTTAATATCTTGTGTGGTGGCTGGACCTGAGTTTGAATGAATAGCTTCGTACAAATCACCTCTTGGGTAAAACTCTAAAATCAAAAAAGTGTCAAAATGGTCCCATAGTTTAGAAATATGAGGATGGTCGCCCAAAATCTGATGCATCTTGATCTCCTTGTGAGCTTCATTCAATAGGGCGGTGAAAACAGACTCGGTTGCTGATAGCTTGGCTGGGGTGGAAGTCGAAGATCGTTTGTTGGCTTCCTTCTTATAGTCGACTGGGTAGATGAACTTGACGGCTACTAACCTGTTATCCTTCTTGCAGTCTTTCGCAACGGAGACAAGTCCGTAAGAACCTTGGCTGATGTCTGCCACTTTAAGATATCGGTCTCTCAACAAGAGCCCTTTGTCATAATGATTATATTCTTCCATTTGTAGTGTGGGGACGGAATACGTGTATAAGGTTTCGTTTCGTTACAAGGTCGTTATTGTTAAAAATGAAAATGAAAATGAAAAGAACAAAATTAAGAATCAAATGTAAAAAAAAATGCAGAAATGTAATGATCAATAAGGATTTTAAAAAAAGTTGTGTGGCTGTATATGTGTTTGGTGAATGTTAAATATCTTCTTTAAATCATAAAGGTTGAACAGGGAAATCAAATAGTGGGAATGTTAATAAAAACAAAAATAAAATCAGTAAGCCTGTACCCAGTATGTTATATGATGATACAAGGTGGTTGGCAAAGGGGGGTGGGGGGTATGTGCCTGGGATGTACGAGGAGATGGTCTTGTAAAGAAAGCCTGTTGGCGTTGTTGATGAGCAGGGCCAAAAAAAGAGACGGCAAAAAATGCTGGAGTAGAAGAAAAAGTTGGTTTCAAACTGAGTCACAAATTGTTGCGTTGTTGAGGATGATGGTTGTAGCTGTGGACCAACAACGTGTGTGAGTGTGTCTCCTGTGGTGGTGGGTGGGTGGGTACTGTTGAAACCTGCTGTCTAAAAAAAGAACAACAACCGTTTTCTTTCTGTCTGTAAATTTTTGGGTGTTATTTTGATCTGGTCCTCTGTCGTAGTCTCCCCAGAAGTTTGGATTAGACTGTGAAAAGAGAACAGAAAAAAAAGGAAGGGAAGGAAGGTTGTGGGACGGGGTGTGGGTGTGGGTAGTAGGTAGTTGGTAGTGTAAGGATACTTGGAAAGAATAACTGTGATGTTATCAGATACAATATATCTCTTGCTGACGGAGGTGAAGGATGGCGGTGGTGGTGTGTTGGAAAGAGGATTGATGATTTGAGGTTTATTTTATTATTTTGTGGGAGGAGGAGCAGGAGGAGGAGGAGGGAACAGGATTTGTATGGTGCGTTTTAAGTATGGGCTTAACTTAATGCCTAAGGGAAAAAAGAAAGCAGAAATCAGTCACTTTATTGCACTTATGCACGACCCCCTACACTCTCCTTTATCCATGCCGCTATAACTTAAGCCCAGCAAAATAGGAGAGTTGCTTGACTGGCCCACGACCACCGGAAAAAGCAAGCAAATGTCGTGACCCAACGAAAGTGCACGATATTACGCCAATGTCGCAGCTGCCACAGTATGAGCACTTGTGCACGACTAAGGAAAAAAGTCTACCACCCATCCACTGCTCAACGCCTTCTTATTACAGGTGATATCAAAGACAACGAAAAACACACTGGCATATTTTTATTTTGCTTTCTTGCCCTTGACACCCACTCAAAAACAGCCAAGAGACACAACCATGGATGAACATATTCCTACATTCTTAGCAGTCACCGGAGTGGCTGACGAATCAATTGCCAAACAATTCTTAGACGTCGCTGGTGGCGATCTAGAAACTGCCGTCATGCTATACATGGAATCGGGCCAACACGGTGGGGGTGGATCTTCCGCCACCAATCACAACGACAGCAGCAACGTTAATAGTGGCCACGCGTCTATCTACGACGACGACGAGGAGATGGCCAAGAAGTTACAAGAGGAAGCATACCGTGCAAACGACGACGTTAGAGAGGCAGATGCTAACGTTCATCGCCACGAAACTTTGGTCGATACCATGGATGGATACCAGCCCCACCATGTAAACACGCCAATGGATTTTCTTGGAAATAGAAGACAGGGGATATTCAACCAAGGCATTGATTTTGACAGACGAATGAGAGCAGGCGGGTTTGGCACGGCTTACGACGATGATGACGATGACGAGGTAGACGATGACGACGGAGACAATTACGACGATGAGATTCAGATATTGGATTCCGACGAGGAAGAAGGTGGAGTTAATGTCAGACCAATCAGTCGTCGTAGACAGAATATCCAGTCCCGTAACCAAGAATTGTCATCCACACAGCGCAGATTGGCTAACTTATTCCGTCCACCATTTGACATCATCGAGAACTTGAATCTCGACCAGGCTAAGCAATTAGGCAGAGAGACCAAGAAATGGATACTAATAAACATACAAGACTCGCTGGAGTTCCAGTGCCAGATTATGAATCGAGATTTCTTTTCCAACGAGAGAGTCAAGCAGATCATTAAAGACAACTTTATCTTTTTGCAATTCCAGTTGGCCTCCATGAGTGGGCAGCAGTACGTGAACTTCTATCACGCCGACGAGTACCCCCATTTGGCCATCTTGGACCCATTAACAGGTGAGAGAGTGCATAAATGGAAAGACGGCCAAGTTCCTGTTGTCAATGAGTGGATTGAAGAAGTTTACAAATTCTTGGACACATTCTCGTTAAACCCCCAATCAAACAACCCATTAGTGCACCACGAAGCCAAGATAGATCCAACTACATTAAGCGAAGAGCAGCAGATCGAGCTAGCAATGAAGCAGTCCATAATTGACAATGGCACAACGAGCAAGAAATCCGGCAACACCATCGACGATGCCATTGTAATTGATGGAAGTGACGAGGAAGACGAAGAACCGGAAATCGTGTCTGCCCCATCAGAGGAGTCGGCGGCGGAGATGTCCAAGAATCCATTCGATGCCATCTTGCCTATAGACCACCCAGAGCCTACGGAGCAGCCAATGACAAGAATCCAGATCAGATTCCCTAACGGTAAGAGATTGGTGCGCAAGTTGAGGTTGGACGACAAGGTGATTGTCATTTACGAGTGGTTGAAGTTTGTCTTGCTGGACAACTACCAAGATTATGGATTGTCATCACCGGATGAGAAATTCAATTTGTCTAATAGTTCGGATAAATCTTTCAAGTTCATAGAATCGTTGGACAAAACCATTGCAGAGGCAAATTTGAAAAATGCTAGCATCCTTTTGGAACAGGAGTAGCGATAACAGAGTTAACGTTTATAGAAATTATGAATAGTAAAAATAATAATAATAATAATGCAATAGTTAATATACACGCGCGCCCTTTTTAATAATAGTAGCCATAATTATACAAAGCAGGAAATGATTCTAATGGTGGAAGTCTCTCTAGTGTCGATGCTACTGGCCCATCACCAAACAACACTTGCTTGTACTCCTTACGTTTAAGTTTCTCCTCCGGGGATAACTCTTCAACTTCCTCGCATTCTTCCAGGTCTCCATCTTCGGAGGAATCTGCTAGTCCGTTATCTTCGTCTTCTGCTTCACCTTCCTCATCAGAATACAATTCTGATTCATCCGTGGTGTCCTCCATCACTTTGCGCCTCTTTTTCAGCAAAGCAGCGTCTCTGATGTTCTCTCTTATAAGTGACAAGTCTTGGTCAGCTTCGAAATCATTCAACCCTGAACAAATTTCTGTTTCTTCTTGCCGTGCGTCGTCTTCGAATGCTCGTTTGATATTGTTGGCTATGTTACTTACTTCCCAATCCTTGCTCTTTATGTTCCTTCTAATATGCGACAACTCGATCTTGTTTTTGGCTCTATATCTTGTGTCCAATTCAACGTAGTTGGAATCGTGGTTGCTATTCAACACGGCGCCGACATCCTTGGTGTTGATGGTGTCGATTTTATCGTCAGTCAGCGAATCAATGTAAAACGGAGTATACAACGATCTGTAGTATGCCCGGTTGGATGTTTCGGTGTTCTTGTACTCGTTCAACCGGTAGTAATCCTTGTATAACTGGTTCAATTCATGCTGGGTCTTGTTGATTAGTATTTGCTTTTTCTGGTTTACTGAGCTGTAGTATTGCTTCCACAAGATGATTCTGTTACCGTACAGATTATCCTTGATCAACTTTGTCTGATAATCCTTCTCCTTGCTGATCGCATGCAACCCATCTCTGTGCCTCTTGAAGTAATCGTTAAACAAGTATGGGAACGGCAACTTCGACAAGTTATTGTTGATGTTCCCGTGGTTCTTCAAGTACTCGTTATCGTACTTGAACGTGTTGTCAAAATCAAAAGGACTTTGCAAGTTCTTGAAAATTTCTTTCAATTCTTCTTGGTATTCGTCAATTGATTTCAACAAATCAGGCTTGTTCTTGAGTGTGCCATTGTTCACCATGATCAAATCTTCCGTATTCGTCATGATGTTATTGATTGTTTCGACTTCAAAGTTGTAAATCTTCAACCAGCTCTTGTCATTTGCCGTGGCTAACTTGATCAGGTTGTTCAACTTTTCCAAAATCACGCTGATTCGGGACAATCTGCTCTCGAGGTACTCCTTGCCTATGGTCTTAAACTCCGACGACAACTGTTGTTCGAGTTCGGTCAACTCCTCCACCGACATCTGTGAGATCTCCTTGAGTAATTCGGTTTGCACTTCGTTAGTTGGTGGATCGCTGGCAGAAGAACCATCCTGACTGTTGGTGGACGACGACATGTTCAAGGTGTTGAGGGCGATAGTGGGTTCGTGGACGTAAATGGCTCCTGTAGTTGGGCTGGGTTGGGTTGGGTTGGGTTGGGCTGATTGGTTGCTTGGATGGGTTTCTAAGCCGTATCTCTTCAACAAACAATGCAGGAAAAACGTGTGGCGCAAGATAATACACTGAGGCTCTGGTACAGCTGTCACTACTTTCGTATATCTCTGGCTATCGGTAGGAACGACTTTTGTGAATAAACGCCCGTTGGTGATTCCAATTAGAGAAAAAATTGTTGTCTGTGAAATTGGTTGTAAAAAAAAAGCTCAGAGAGAGAGGCCACCCATTTTGGCAAAGAGAGAGAAGAAGAAAAAAAAATACTCCACTGTGTGTGAGAGAGCCTGAACTGCGATTCTCTTCTTTTACGATTCTTAACAGAGTGGTGTGCATGCCTCGCGGATATCACGTGCGTGAGTCACGCATTGAGTCTTGTCAACCTGGTTCGCCCACATTACATGCCCACGAGTATTCCAAGACACGTCCTACAAACACGCCAATTCACAATAGCACTGTATATTCTTCACGACAACAAGAACGAGAAAGCAAACACTGTACAACCAACAAAGTACTTATCTGTCTTCAGCCCATTCGTTTTCTTTTCTGATGGCAGCCTCTTCTTCGGGACTAAAGTCGTTAACAATGTTGAACGTTCTTCTTAATTCTTCAGGGGACTTGCTCTTGATCATTTCAGCAACCATCTTACAGCCGCTTTCCAACAATGGCTTGATGTTCAAGTAGTTAGCAGCCAAGATGATTTCGTACAACATTTCCTGGTCAACCTTCAAAAAGTTTCTGTCCCATTCTTCAACAGGTATGGACTTCTTAGCGTCCTCGTCTTCGTCGTCCTGGAAGATAGTGTTCTTGTGGTGTTCACACCATTCCAACACCTTGCTCAAGACGTTGGCTCTGACGTTTGGGGTTGGGATCTCAAAATCTTCTTCTAATCCATCTGGGTGTAAATCGTTGATCATGTTCTTGATCAAGATGGACTTCTCAGCAATCTTTGGTTCAACCGGGAATTTTTCGTTATCGGAGGAGACAATAATAACTTTAGCGGACATTCTTCTATCGATTGAGTGAGGTTAGATGTGGGAGATGTGATTGTAATCTAGCAGAAAGAGAAGGTAACACTCGGTGGACGCATTTTTATTTTTGTATGAAATAGTTTTTTTTTTCCTGTTTCTGTTCTGTTCTTTCTGCAACGCCCTCTCTCCCTAATTTCTTTCTCCCTCTCTCTCTCTCTCTGGTTTTTTCTTTTTTCGTATGTTCGTGTACAGTTGTGACACTGTGGTATTTTGCCTTCTTCTTGCCCAGACACAAGGTTTACATCACCAAGATAGTGGTGATAGGGTTTAAATGGAGACTAGTTAGAGTTGTAGAAAGGAAAAGTATATTCCTGGGGCTGGGTGGGATTCATTTGGTTGCTACTATGTATATCCTCCAATTGCTCTTTGCCGACGCAGTATGTGCCTCATCTGATGACTGCAAAAAAAATCCATGATCTAATTTTGTGGCAGAACCTATTTCAGGAGAAACACTTTGCGTCGATTCTTGATCTGGAGCGGTTGCTTACGTCATACAATGCTATTTTCTGTACGGTACCAGCGAATCTGATCAGCTTGAGCAACAACGCCACTTGCGCTGTGATATTGAAAGACATGTTCCAAATGGGATGGATCCAGCAGGTGATTTCCGTAAGCTTGGGTTCCTTGGCGCAATATTGGATGCCACAAACATTTATCTTGATGTCAGGTCTCGGGAATTTCCTGAATAAAGAGTCCTCGCAAAACTTGGAATACAATTCAACTGCTTTGTCGTTATTGTGTCTTCCGTGGCTGATTTTCGTTCGAACTAAATAGCCGCTCTTGAAATACTCTTGGTTTGGCACCAACAGCTTTCTCATCACCACTGTGTGCTCGTGCTTGAAGTCTCTCATGTATGCATCGAACTGTTCTTTATTGCGGATTATTCCTATTATCTTCATCTCTTTGTTTCCGTCAAGCTCCCAAACAACCCACATGTTGTATGCGGCTTCGACTTTCTGGTTAAGCAGCGGATGAATCACCAACTGGTTATAGAACGCATGGGGGTTCTTAATGGTGCCGCACCATTTGGGGCTGCCAGAGTAGTTTCCGTAGACAATAGGAAAGGGATCATCAAACTCAACGATATGGCTCTCATGGGCAACTGAGTGGGGTTTGCCATTCTTTTCCATTGAAGTGGTGGACAATACCTCTACTTGATCAGATTCGGAGCTTCTGATGTGTGTTGAATACGGAGCTGTTGTGGCAGGCGGAGGAACAGCAGGCTCTGACTTTCCTCTGGCGAACCAGCTTCTTGATCTTAGCAATTGGCCTGTGGCTTCTTGTTGTACAGGCGGTGCAGAATGAACCTCGTTTGACTTATTTCCAAGATTCAAGAATGAAAAATGCCAGCTTTTTCTCTTTCTGGGGCTAGGGGGTGGGTTGGGTGGTTTCGTTTCATAATCATTGTCAAGGACTTTCTGTTCATCGTCTTTGTCTCCTTGATTTCTGGAACTGTCTAATACGGCAGCGTCGACGGCGGATCCAACGTCATTCGTGGGAGTGACTCTTTCGTCTAACGAAGTACCTACGTTGCCAGTTCCGGTCATTTGGACTGCATTGATATAATAGACAACAAAAGCAAAAAGTGTTGTAAAACATTTCAAAAAAAAAAAAGAAAAAGTAGGAAGAACAAAAAAAAACGACGTTGATAGTTGGTTGCAAAGTTGGACCAGAAAAATATCTGACAGTCAAACGACGATCGGCGTACACGGCTGTGCAGACGTTAGGACGAGAAGACCTACGCTGTGCATTATAGTAATGTCCTAAAGATATCCTATGAGTCTTGCTATTCAAAGTTGGAATATATACCGGCACTGAAATCATCTAACTCGTCTAACTCGTTCAAGTTATTAATATACACGTTGCCTCCGGATTCTTGTTGATGTGGTGCGCTTGGGAAGTCTTCTCCCGCATTCAAGCTATTGAGGATCTCTTCAAGATCGGTGTCGTACCTTGGCAGGACGTCCTCGTTCTTTATGTTGTCATTGTCTATCATGATGTTATTTTGCACTGAAAGTTGAGCCAAGAAACTTGCCAACTTGAAGGATCTATTTGGAAGCTCGGTGATTCGAGGGTCCTGGACATTCCCGGTAGTGGAAAGCAAGCTGCTTCCTAAGTTGCCGCCGCCCAAGCTGAATGACAAGTTGGTTGATAAGGTATGCAAGTTTGTCAAAATCAAAGAATTCAACAAGTCGAAAAAGTACAAGTCGTTGTTCAACATTATCGAGTTTGTTTCATTGATCAACTTGATCAAGTTGGAGTCAGCTGAGTCCAATTGGTTTACCAAATCAGGGTTGGTATTCAACAAGGTCTCTAACAAATCAGAATAGTTAATGGGGAACAAGTTTGCCAAAATGTACTCCTTGTTGTTGGTGTTGATCTCGTTTATGATGTCAAGCAAGCTCTGTTCAAAAACTTCGACAGATAATTCTGATTTGGGAGTGATTTTTTCAAACTTGGCGACAACCAATGCTTCAATGATTGAGTTCAAGTTTGTCCACCCCTTGTTTAACAACCACCAGCTCAAGGAAAGATAACTCTGTTCGATTATGTAGTTTTCGTGGGGGTCAATTTCCTGGTTTATAGACTTGACGCCGGCCATTTGTATGGCGCTCTCCAAGTATGACCTTCTTGCCAATATGTTCAACTGCAATCTCGTGATCAACAACAACCCGGAGATCGTGTACATCAAGGTTAACGTTCTCGTGATGGACTTGATCTTTAACAAATTCCACAACTCAATCTTGCTCTTATTCATATAAATGGATAATTTCAGTTCCGGGTCATTATTGTTATCCAAAAGGTTCAAGTTATCAGTCGTCAATTCGTTACTTTCATTAGTGGCGTTGTTCTTTGCCCCGCCGCTCTTCTTCAACCTCAATGCCTGGGTGATCAACTCGACAGGTAAAGCGTCGATAATTGGTGTCGCCAAGACGGGCAATAATGCCAATATGGTGTAATAGCAATCCTGCTGTGTCTGGATGAACCTTTGCTTGATCTGCTGCTTGAAGAGCAACTCTTGTCTCAAGGCTTGTTGGTAGTTTCTGAACTTTTTGATAACAAACTCGTTGATCAATAAATAGATAGACACGGACACGGCACCCGTGATCAAGATTCGTCTCTTGTTCCTATTGAAAAAGCCGCTTAATGATGAGAATATAGCCATCGTTCCTTGTTGTCTGGGATGTATCTATGTATGTGCCTGGCGATATTTTTGCCTGTGAATCTTTCATACTCCATTTTTTCGTTCCACGGTTCAACCCAAGCTCAGGCTTTTTTTTTCTCTCGCTGTGGAACTATTAGGTGGGGAGCAACCGACTTCCTAATGTGGTAGTATCATGGAGACGTGGTGGGCATCAGTTGGTGGATTACACTGTCTTTGACGTTGAGGACCATTGGAGTAGCTAAATAATTCTTCGAGGTTCTCAATGTGGGGAAACTGGATTGAACCAGGAGAAATAAGCAGATGTGCAACCAATTCCCCAACGTGGTGCCTATTTTTATGAATGTGTGGAACTCAATATAGGAGATGCGAAATATTTTTGTTGGATTTTGAAAGGAACTTTGCAAAGATTCTTGCTCAAAATTGACACTCGCTAGGATGTCCACACCATCCGATGGCGGCAAGCGCCCGGAACACGTTGGTCCTGTAAGCACTAAGCTTAAACTCTTTCCGTTAACGTGCTTACCAGTTTAGATCGTGAAATTGCTCGATTGAAACAACCGAAAGGGTATACAAACCCCCCATCAGAATAGACCATCTTACGTAAGGAGTAGTCCACATCAACCCGCAGGGATATCGACCGACAATATCAATTAACTACTTGCTGAGTAGACTACCACAGGGGGGAGGCCTTTTTTTCTTGGAAAGTTGCTACTTTGACAGTTTGTGCCAATTGTGCGTTAATAATGAAGGACGGAATTGCTGATAAAATAACCAACGTGTGCGGTATTAATAAATTAAATTAATTGCTTGTGGATTACATAACACTGTCCCTAACCGCATCTCCCTTTTTGTGCCATTGAGAGCACCAGAAGGACAAGAGATCCTCTCATCACGATTGAGTTTGAACATGATCTCTGCTGGCGCACCAGGGCCCTCCCCAAGAATTATTCCATGTAACAATCTGTGGAGACTGACCCCGATATTCCCAGAAAAAGCTCAGCAATGGGCAGTGGCATCTCAATAAGGTCCCGCTTTGGAGTTGGCAGCAAAATAAACTCATAATTACTGAGGCGCTATCTAGTTTTATTTTTTAGACTTTGGACTGCCCACGTTGCCCTTTGGGTTATGTAATTTTAGTGTAATTTCATAGGGGGTATTATGGCACTTGCATTATGCGGCCGGTGGGACAGACTGACTGAACATTTTTCTTTGAATAAGCAGGAGTCGTGGGCTGTACAAAACAGGCGAGGGTTGAGCAGACCTCTATGGACGTGTCTGGACCTGCAGGTATTTGTTGGGAAGGGTGGATATAGGCTGCATATTAGTGACCCATACCACTAGAGTAGCAGTACACACAGGTAGGCAGTAGGCCACAGCGTATGGAGAAGCAGAATCGTATTAGCCGGGCATAGTTAACGAAAGGGACCAGTCATTGCGCGCCCTAGAGATAGAGAGAGGCGATTGCTGCGACGAAGAGCTGTATGAAGTACAGTCTTGATTGAAGGCTAGATTCGACAGTAGCCAAGCTCGATCCGAAAAGGTGACGGACCTAAAGCCGGAGTATTCCGGTAGCAGGAAAGTTCTAATTGTGCGAAGAAAAATGTTCTGTTTATGTTGCGATTGACTCCATTTCTCCTGATCACAACGGTACACGACCTGCGGCAAGTCGTCCTCTCGGGGGTTATTTTTTTTTTCATGCGTCCTACCGGATGGCTCGATAAAAGTCAACAGCAACGGAGCCAAACCGTGCATCTCCGTAGGAAGGTAATAATGAAATTCCAGAGAAGACCTAGCCTCTGTTTGCTCATCTCACCCACATGTGTGTTTTGGAGAGGTATAAATAGTGCAGCAGTTCCTGTAATGGCTGCCTCAGTGATTTTCGATTCTTCTGTTTCCGCACTACCAATCAACCTCCACCACCTCAGCCAAAGAGCCACTTGACACGATGCAATTCCTCACCACTACTGTCGCTTTGTTAGCCTCTTTCTCCGCTGTCCTCGGTAAGAACATCTTGTTGACCAACGACGACGGCTGGCAAGCCACCAACATCCGCGCTACCTACTACAAGTTGAAGGACGCGGGCCACAACGTTTTCTTGGTTGCGCCTGTTTCCCAAAGATCAGGCTACGGTGGTAAGTTTGACATCCCAACGTCCCCAACCTTGCAGACCAACGGTGAGTTCAGCTACCCAGCCCCTGGTGCGCCATCCTGGGACCACGAAGTTGACGACGACCACATCTGGTACTTCAATGGTACTCCAGCCTCGCTGCTTGCCTTTGGTCTCCAGTATGTCATCCCTAGGTATGGCGACAACGTTTCTGTTGACCTCGTTGTGTCCGGTCCTAACCAGGGTTTAAATCCAAATTCATTTTTCACGCTTTCAGGAACTATCGGTGCTGCTTACACTGCCATATACAGAGGATACCCAGCTATTGCACTTTCTGCGTATGGTTCCAACAATTCATTTTTCAAGGACAGCTTGGACTTGAATGACGCCGAGTTGGAATCAACAATCGTGGCTTCCAAAGTCGTCCAATTAGTCGATCAGTTATTCCAGGCACAAGGTGACAACCCAAGGGTATTGCCATTGGGCGTCGGTTTGAATATCAACTTTCCCCCAGTGGGCTACGAACACGACAGCTGCACTGATCCATCTTGGGTGTTCTCTAGGATGACAGGGGAGGACGCAATAGGAGCTGATTTGTCCTACGATGAATCTACACAATCTTTTAAGTGGGCAAGTGGATCATGGGATGCGTTGGGAGCGTGTTATAACGGGGACTGCTCCTTGCCTTCTGAAAACGATGTCGTCACCAATGGAAACTGTCAAGCCAGCATTTCAGTCTTCTCCATTGATTATGACGCCAATCAGCAATTAACTGAACAAACCAAATCTTTGTTGCAACCAATTTTTTAGCGTCTTTTTATAAGTAGTATATTATACACGCAACCTTTTTCGTTTGTTCTTCCGTGTTTGTAAGCGCGCATATTAGTACAGAGAGTTATTATCAGGGCAGTGGCAGTAGAAGTTGCAAGAGAAAAAAAAGATGTTCTCCATGCTACATAGGCACGTCGGTGAGAACCTTTTTGTGATACCGCCTCCCTTGTACTCAGCATTGCACTGTTTAGACATATCCATATTCCGAGTGAGACACTGTTTTTATTTTCTCTTCATACCCAATGGACAAACGTTTTAGGCGCGCTAAAGTGAGGCATGCCTAACAATGTGACCGGACAACTCTGTCGCATTAGTATGTAACAATTGTAAAAATGGTGGACTTGCGACCGCGCCTTCCACGACATGTTTACCAACTACAAGATTATACTTCTAAGTCAAAACAAACAGTTCAATATATACTATTTACAACTTCCCAGGTGGATCTTCAAATGAGATTTTCGTTTAAAGCGCTTCCCACATCCTTTGCAGGGGTAAGGACGGATACCCAAGTGTACTTGTTTATAGTGCTTCCCAGCATCATATTTATCGTTGAACTTCCTTTGGCAAGTTGGATCTTGGCAAGGAAATTCTCTTTTATTCTCGTGTGAACTCACGTGCCGAAGATAGTTTTGGTGTTGGATGGTTTTAAAGCCGCACTCTTTGCAGTGGTGTTTAAATTCCATTTCGTGTACCGGTCTGTGTCTTGTTAAATAGTCCTTAGTAGCAAATGATTTGTCACACTTGTCACACTTGAAATTCTTGTGTGATCTATGCTGGCTCTTTGTGTGATTGCATAGATGTCGTCGGCGTTTGAACGCATCCCCACATTCAAGGCATGTGTATGGTTTCATCTTCTGGTGCACTTCTTCTTTGTGTTTCTTCAACAAACATTCAAAGCCGCAACTAAAGGAACAATCAGGGCACTTCACTGGTCGGTAATTCTGGTGCACCAATCTGTGGTGCCATTGCATTTTCTTAACTGACTTGAATTTGGCTTCGCAATAAGGGTAGGTACACTCAACACTCGCAGTTTTTTGATGTACCTCTTTCAAGTGTGTGTGGAGGTTTTCCTTTCTTTTAAAATCACTGTTACAGTTTTCCACCTTGCAAACAAAATTTCTCTTTGTAGTGTGACCCTGCGTGTGGTATCTTAATGACGTGCTTGATTTAAAAGATTTGTCGCATCCATGAAATCCACAAACATACGGTTTGAGTATTGTTGATAACTTTTTGAACACGAGTTCTTGATAGCATAAGCTTTCATCTTCATCGTCTGGTCGGGGTTTCTTGCTTTGTCTCTCCACTGTCATGTCGTTCTCCTCGTGACGTTTCCTTTTCCTTGTTGTGTCACTAAACACAGTTGAGGATATAGCGTCATCAATTGCTTTCATGCACTGCTGAGAGACGTCGCCACTCTCGAGTCGGAATTCCAAATTAGACTTGAAGCGTCTCGGCGTTCTGCGAGCGTGAAAGGCTGCCTGCCATTTGATTCGACGTAATTTGTTATCTGAGTTTGTTCTTGCACACAAACAGGAAGAATTCATGAGTTTATCTTCTTTTTCGAAGAAAACTCTTCTTGGAGTAGTTCGCATATCAAGGTTGTTATCAAAGGTTTCTGTACCATCTAATAGCTTCTGGATGTCGTAGCAAACACAAATCCGTTCGTGGTTTCCAAGTCCATCGGAGTATATCTTCAATGTCTTTAATCTCTTCAACATGAACTTAGGAGTGAGAACATTGTCAATCCTCCGACAGTTAAAGAACGTGTGACATGTAAAATATACTAGCGTAGGGTCCAAAGCTCTAAAAACGTCGCACAAATTGAATTGTTGTCGGAAGCGCATGAGCATGAGCGCAACTGGGATCTCAACTGTTCTCTGTTTAGCTAGTACTAACGAATCGAGAATGCCGTCCATTATCATGTTAAAATCACCAATGGTCCATACCTTAATTTCCGGATTTAACAAAGCAAACTCGGCAATTGACTCTAAGGTGTTCTTGTAGAAGCTCCTCTGTTGGTCGCCCCGATTTGGCGCATATATGCAGGTCAACAAGAACTTTGTGGAGTTTATATCTATGACGACAGTGGAAACTCTTTCTTTATTCGTCGGTGATATATTGGAAAGAACGTCACTGGCGACGATTCTGAATTTTTTTGAATCCCTTTTAGCCAAAATAGTTGCACGCGAAGTGCTGTTTGTGGCATATCTTTCATATCCAACCAATTTTGAAATAATTTCATGGTTATTAGGCGTTGTCTCCGTTAGGAAACAAATGTCTTGCCCTTCTATAAGTTCCTGGATAGTTTCTAATCGGGTTGTTCTGTGTATGTTCTTTGAAAGGATTCGAAGTTCTTCACCAGCACTGTCGTATGCATCTCCTTGGATGAGAATTGCCATAGTCAGAAATAATAGTAGGGACAGGGTAGAATAGAAATTGAAGTAGATGTATTGTAAAAAACTGAAAGGGCGAGATAACAACTTTCGATGTATAGAAAAGAATAAGCTTCGGGGATGATATTCTTTTATAACGTTCTTCAAAATCATGACTGTTGTTGAGTCAACGTGGGCAAATTTTATAGTTCTGTTTCATCGATAATTCTATTGGAACCCCTACTTAAATTGCGTTCTCCATTTATAATTCTTGTTGAGTGAATGGCGCTTATACTTTGGAACTAAACTATGTACAAATGCGCACAACTTATCGTAAGCAGAATAGGTTATTGCAACTGCGTGCAAATCGGAATATAAAATTTTCCGGCGGGCAACGGATCTAGAAGAAATAGGATGAGCGAGTGCTGCCAGATGCCGCTCCAATCACCTGGATCACTTGTGAATGTGCAATCGATACTACATATAGCCTGTAGGGCGAATACTTATTCCCCTGGTCTTTGTGCACCAACTGATGGTTTTGTCTAATATAAGGCCGGCCAATCTATGATTATGCTTCCCTGTTTCAAGGAGTAGTTACATTTGTATTCCGCTCATCCCAGACACCCCTGACAAAGATTCTCTTGCAGCCACAACAGAAAAAAAAAATACCGCGCCCAAGTCGGCAGAAAAAAAAGCGGCACCCAAGTCGACAAAAAAAAAATGCGGCCCCTCAGTTGAGCGGAACAAATGCCACTTCCTTGAGATTCCATGATATTTCATCACATTCATCTATGTTATATTATGGAACGTTTTCTAATAACACATCCTACAGTAAGGGATGAAACTTATGATTCAGAGATATATATCTATATAGTTTGCTTTAGAATAAGTAGTTTATTTGTTTTGTTTAACGAACTTATCTTTTCAATACATTGACTATTATTATTACTTAGATTCTACATCTATTGTACGGTTATTACATACTACTACAGTATAGCGACTACAAGTGTTATCCACTTAAGCAACCATCTATAATAGTAAAGAAGACTACATCTCAGTTTATTATGCCTCACACTCGCACGCCTAAATGTTTTGGGCATTTAGTATGAAGAGAAAGTAAAAACCCTGTACCGCGGATAACTCTACCGCAAAAAGAAGAATGCATTAAGAAACACCATGCATTTACTACACAATAGCACTGAGCCAGATTATCTACTCCTCCGGTAAGTTGATGTTCTGCAATACGGTATCCAATTGCAGCAAGAGCTTGACTGCCTCTCTTGAAAATTCATCTTGTTTCTCTTCCAACTTGGGGATCATACATGGTATATGTGCAGTCATTGTGTTAATGAGATCACCAAGGCTCTTGTTTTTGAGCCTTTTCATTTTCGACTGCATTTTCTTCTCTATTTTCCCTCTCCTACTCTTGCGTTTATATTGCTCAACCACGTCCTCTCTGGTAGCTGTCGAAATCATCCTCAATCTTTCTTTGACAATTGTGGACGTACGGAATCTTTCACAGTCTCTTCTTTCAAGTTGGTGTTGTTGATTGAATATCAAATTTAATGTGTATTCAGGTACTCTCTCATTGAATAATTTTCGGATGGTTAATGAACAACAGCGTCCTTGCTGGTTGTGTTGGCAAATTAAGTAATACTTCATACCAGAAGCCATGGGGTCCAATTTGTTGTTCTTAAGGAGTAGCCTGTCAAGTGCAACTTTAACAACTTTCTCGACTTCACTGAAATTAGTGGTACAAAAAACCAAGCTATCTCTGCCCTTCTTCTCGAGATGGATCTTTTCACCGGCAAGTTCTCGAGTCACCATCTCCTCTAGACTTGGTGATTCCTGTGGGTGTAGTGGACGATCAATAAATGGCTCTTCCTCATGCCTGGTTTCTTCCTCGGGTCTTGCTTCTTCGCCCCCCTGTGATTTAGGAGGCGATTGAGGTGGAGTGGTACATCCGAACAAGCTGATCCCTGCCTGGGATGATTGAGGAGTCTTGCCAAGCTCCACATATGGCTCAGTGCGCTGGGAGTCTCGTTGCTGCAGTTCATCTGATGTATCCAGGTAGTCCGTGGGGAGGTCACACTGTCTGAGGGGCTCACTCCTGTAGGGCTTGTAAGGTTGAAATCGCTGCGTGGTCAGCTCTCTGTCTTGCGAACTATCCTCGATCGAGTCATCTTCGTCGGCGAAAGCGTAGCCGAAGTGTACCATTCTTGTCGTGCTGTAGTAGGATGTTGACTGAAGCGGTGGTTTTTTCTCTGCCTGCAAAGAAGTATGGGAGCAAGTGGGATTGACAGGTTTGAGAGCGTTTAACGCGTGCCTTCCTATTCCGGAATAATACATGTACCAGCTCCACCTATCAATTTCTATCAAACAAGTGTGACTTTGTTTGAATTGAATTGGTTGTCTCTGTGTGCACACAAGAACCACTGGTGGGACTGGTGGGCGCGTCACATCGATTATTAGTATTCTTTCGGAGCACTATTAGATATATGACACCATCCCCCCCCCCCCCTGTTCATATCGGTCAGGAGTATATACACATGTGAGCACAAGCAACGACAGACTCATCAATACATTATGCTTTGATGTTCGTTCGTGTCTTCTTGGGAAGTGATAATCTGATAGCTCTGAATTGCCCTTGCGGTGTCAGAGATATTACACTAGAGCTGGGGCTTAATTAATATTGGTGTGTGTTATATTGGAGTTTGTGGTAGATTGATGTATGTTTGCGTGTGGTATTTGTGGTTGTCTGAGATACACACTTGAATAGTATAAAAGGAGGAGCTTTTGGTTTAATTGGAGATGTTTTATTTTTAATATAGGACTAACGATTATGGTTATGTTTATGACAGGTAATAACTTCATGGGTGTTTTATCTTCCTAGCAGGCTAGTTGTCCTGGATTATGTTCAACATGTCTGCGTGTCTCACATCTACCTTAAAAATACCAAACTTTCCTGCTTTTTTTTGAAACGGAACAAGAAAGAAGTTCACTAGTGTTCTGACGATACCTTAGTTACTCATCAATCTCTTGCCCACAAATAGTTCTCATACTACGAACTTGTGTTTTCCAACATCATGTTTTCTTTCTTGGGAATAAACTTGAGCCAGGTAGATTCTCTCTCTGGTGGATTTCCACGCTTTCAGGAACTATCGGTGCTACATACAATGCTGTCTACAGAGGAATTCCAGGTGTGGCCTTTTCCGGGTCCAACTCGAACAACTCGTTTTTCAAGGACAGCTTGGACTTGAACGACCAAAACGAGCCCTCCACCATCTACGCGAACTTGGTTGTCGACATCGTCCAGCAATTGTTCAAGGCCCAGGGCGAGAACTCCAGAACCTTGCCATTGGGCGTCGGTTTGAACGTCAACTTCCCTAAGGTCGGCTACCAAGACGAATCCTGCTCCGCACCAGGCTGGACTTTTGCCAGAGTCACGGGCGAATATGCCTCTGCAGCCGACTTGGTCTACAACGAAACCTCCAACGCCTTCGTCTGGAACGACAATGGCGAATACCCAGGCTTGGCTGCCTGCAACAACGGCGACTGCTCCTTGCCTTCCGAAGACTACGTTCTCGACGACGTCAAGTGCCAGACCACCGTTTCCGTGTTCTCGGTCGATTACGACGCCAACTTGGGCTTGACCAGCCAGACCAGAGACTTGTTGGGTCCATTGCTCAACTAGCGCTTGAGCTAGCACAAGTGCAAGAAAAGCTGCGGCTGTCCTCAGTGCGCGTCTGCGTTGCCTATTTTTCCTTTCTGTTTTTTTCGTTATTGTTATTAGATATCTGTTCGTTTTCCACCAGCTGATACCCGCTGCCCCTACGATTGTGCTCTTTGCTCTGTCGTGAAGAGTCGTCGGGGGATACCCAGCAGTTTTTATTTTCTAGAAATATATGTTCTTTATTCGTTGTGTCTTCACTGGGAGACGGCGTCTCGCTGTCGCGTGCAAACACTGCACAGAAACGTGTGGTGTGTGCGTTTCTGGGTTTCTGGGTTTCCCACGTTGTCGTGTACCGGTGGCGAAGAACGTATATTCTTACCATCTGTGATGTGGACCTTGCCTGCCTCATCCACCCTCTCTACTTGATCCTCAACACAGACTTCTATGTGCCTTATATAGTGCCTGACAGCTCATATTCCCCGCTTATTATATTCCTCGTGGTGCAACACCTTATTATACTCCCAGCGGTTACATTCTCGAAACCTCTCGGTGATGTAACGTCTCACCAGAAATCTGTTTCTCTATTTCTCTCCAGATAGTCCACAAGGATGTCCCTGTTAGCGCAG